>APFE031088616.1:298131-312251 GCA_000404065.3 Pinus taeda | reverse complement strand
TTGCTTGACATGTTCATGATTACTTCCCCAAGGTAGATTGAGCTAAAGGGTAAAGGATTTGAAGAATTCAAGTAGTGTGATTAGTTTCTTTTATGCAATTTACTTTCTTGAACAGTTAGATATCATATTGCTTAACTTGTTCATGATTACTTCCCACCAGGTAGATTGAGCCAAAGGGCAAAGGATCTGAAAAGTTAAAGTAGTGTGAATTAGCTGCTTTGCTTTAAGTTTGAGTTTTTTTTCAAGTTTTTGCTTTCTTTTCATTTTCAGCAGCAAGGATACTGGGCCATTGTCATTAGTTCACCATTTGATGGATTTGTTTTCTCTTAAGAATTGATTTCATTTTAGTTATTGTAAAGATTTCTTTTGATCACTTTCAAGTTTAGAAACCATCACCATCTACACTCCACACTTCACTTTTATCATTACACATTAAGGAAAAATAAAGTCCAAAAACAAACTAAAACGCTTAAAATGACAAAAGCCTAAGGAAATGGTTATCTAGTACATATAGTACACTTTACTTCGTCAGTTTACGAACCCCGGGTTGACATTTTAAATAGAAATTTAGATCACACTAAATTGACCAAACAACCTGCATATTTAGATATTGTGGATCATGGGGTGAACCAGTCTCCATTACTAGATGTATCTCTCTAACTTCATTATGCTAGTTCTTCACCTTCTCATCTTCTGCAATAGATATTGATGAATATCCCCAATTTAAATTTATCCTTTCACAATGTTTCCTGCACACTCTCTTTTGATTATATTCATGAAATTACTTAATTGTGAAGTGAAAGTGATCCAACTCTTATATTTCTACAGCTACTTCCTAGTGGCTCTTTAGTTCATAGAATATGATCCTCAAAGAGATGGTGGGACAAGGGGTTTTCTTCCTTATGTGAAGGACTCCTAACAATCCTTTGTCCAAATGATATGCTACGTCTTGCATGACCACTTCATTGGCCACATATCACATCATGAGGTGAGGGGATATTTGACATCTAAAACCTCTAATGTATGTGCCTTCACGTGATGTAAACCAATTCATGATATCCTATAGTGACTTCTTCACCTGGTTATTCATGCAACGAGGATTGATGTCATATATCGTATAAAATATGACTGCAGCGAAGTAGTATGCTAACCTTTCATATGAACATTTGAAGCTTGATTCTAACAACAATCTATAGCGGAAATAGATTGAAAGCTTATTTTTATGGATCTAGTTCTAGTACATTCCTAGTGAAGCATATCATGCATAGATTGCATCTAATAGAAATGCAGACATATAGAATTGTGGTGCTTGGTTTACCCTCAAATATGCCTTTACATTCCCCACACGATGTTGCAACTAAAATGACATTATATCTACCCAATTGAAGATATTACCAAAGGTAAATACCATGTTGAGAATATATATCTAGTTTTCCTCAAACACTTAGCATTCTTGACCCCATGAAACTGACAACACATAACTATGAGATATTGATATACATCATTAAGAATCCTACTTGGGTACACTACGGATCGGTAGCGACGAAACTTAGTAGGCTATGGACACCATGTTTTAATAATGTATCATGTTTTGAGATCATGCCATCTAGTGTCGAAGTCACTATTTGCATATTCTATGGGCCTAAGAATCTTATAGTAAGTTCGCATGTATTCTCCGTAATAGGTGTTGAGTTGGCCATCTCTTTCACTACGAAGCACGAGATGAGAATGGAAAGTGTGTGTAATAATCCATTCAATCACTTCTCCATAATAGATGATTGGGAATATGCATGCAATCCTATCAATTGTAAATCGCTTGATATTGATGTATGCTTCCAAATATTCCAAGTTCTCAATAGACTATTTCTGCAGTAATTTGTCTTTTATGTCATTCCATGTGACCTAAGTCGAATTATCTATGAAGCATTCCATATCTACTTAAATGGTAATGGTTGGTTTTTTTACATTGACTACTTCATTAGTGCTTCCCTCTGAAGCTTCTTTGGAGGCCACTTTACGTGTAGCGAGAGGCATGGTTCTAGTAGATGATGAAAGAGTAACAATACTTATAGCTCGAACACCTATTTGTGGAAGACCACTCACGGCGAAAATGATTAGCTTTATGAAATATCCTAACTATTACAATAAACAACTTCGAAAATAATATTCAAAGAACCGTTAAATGCAACTGAATATGTAATCGTATCAACAGCGACACTTAGCTATATGCATGGGTAAGAAATACTTGTGCAAGCAACAGTGGCACACTTCCAAAGCATGAAGGAAGTTCAAGGGTCATTTGGGGCATTGAAGTACGTTCATGTGCTCAAGCATGAGATGGAAAATATCAAGGACACAGGGTACACTAACAAAGCATGAAGGAGAAATATTCAAGCCTTCAAGGTGCAGTCATGCACTCAAGTAGATTAAGAGCACACACTTGCACACTCTAAAGGGATGAAGGAGAAAATATTTGGGCCTTCATTTCTTAAAGGTGTGCTCAATATCAAGGAGTGCACATTAGCGCATGCTGAAGGGAAGAAGGGAAACAATTCAAGCCTTCAAGGTGTGCTCATGTGCTCAAGCGAGGTGTAGTTTTTTGTGATGAAGGAATGTGATAAAGAGGAACAATTTTCTTCTTATATCCACAATTTTTTGAGTTAGTCAAGGCTTTAGGTTCTGCAAGTGTGCTCTACCAGTGAAAGGCTCAAGGAAAAATATTGCAACAATATTTCATGGTGGAAATATGAATTAGAAATATCTACAAAATTTTATGGGTGTTGTGGTAATCATGAATAAAATATGAAGAGTTAAGCAATATGGAGAGTCACAACATGTGAATGTGAATTAACACTTGTAGAAGTAATAATGAACATAAACACCATTAAATAAATTGAAAAGAAAAGAAACACGGGCAAGAAAAGCAAGATCGACAAAAAAATCATCAAAGGCTATCAATACATTTGGCATGTATCTTACTTGGAAAGCAGATCGCCAAAGATTTTCTTAATCCAGGAATGACTGTGAGAATGAATGATTAACTGAGTTAATGTAAAAGAGATTACATGAAAATCAGTCTCATGCATGCTTTCCACTTGTTGATAAGTGACTAAGTTAGTTAAGGAAAGTTAAGTGGGCTACTATTTTCTAGGAGTGTGCCCACATGCAACAAGGAAGCTCATGAATGAATTGCATTCTAGAAGGGCTCATGTCTTCATGTTGAAGGAATGTGATCAAGGAGGGTGCACTTTCTAAGCATGAAGAAGTGCACCCAAGGAGGTCACACTTCTTTAACCCGAAGGAGTGTGCTCAACACAAGAGCAAGTCTTCCCTAATTAGAAATGTGCTTTTTCCTTAAAGGGTGTATTTTCATTCTTTGTTTCTCTTTTTTTCCTTTGTGTGATTTTCATGTATGTGCATGGACACAAAGGATATTTTATATGTCAATAAAAGTCACGAATGCACCTAACCATTGGAAATATAACACAAGTGCTTCTAAGTGTTAGGCGACGACATTTACGAAACATTGACTTAGGAGGATGTGACTGTTGGGAATGGGTTCCCCCAAGAGACGTTTTGGGGCTAAAAGCCAATGTTTGGGACAATTTTGTAATAAAATTGTAAAGCCTCCACATTTTTTGGTCACAGAGCACGAAGGTGTCAAGATTTATAAAGGGTTGTCCACCCTTATTTTGTAAAATTTCAAGTCGGCTGTAAGGACCTACCCATGGCTGTGGAGTTTCTGTTAGAGAAGTCTAAGCATTTCAGGTCTTAGCCTAGGTAGAGGCTCTCCTGCTAAGTGCCTAGAGGTCTAGGGTAGAAGTCCATAGCTGAGTGCGCAGACCCCTGCAGCTGCGTGCGCAAGGTGGGTAGAGTCTGTGTTAAACTGGAAGATATCAATAAAGAGAAGTATTTTACAATCACTGTGTATTTAGTCTCTGTTAATGCATCTAATGATACTGCATTCTAGGTTTATTTTACAATGTTTATTTGATTCACGAATGTATGTGACTATATTGGTTGATTGAAAATAAGTAAACATATCAGTTTACGCAATGCTAACTGTGATTGATTGGTAAGATAAGTAAACACTTGAGATAACTTGGGAACCTTACAATACATTGAAAAAGTTCCGTACATGAACCGTGGGTTAGGGTTGTGCGAAGGTCAATCGTACACCTTCATAGAGGTACTAAAGGGAAGAATAAAGGGTGGATTGATAGAGATGTAAGGCTTAGAGACCTCCGTGAAAGTAGGGGAAGGAGGTATAAACTGATATCATGACCATCTCAGGGTGCAGAAACTTGGTTCCAGAATCCCCCCATACTCCTTCAAGTGAGACTTTGGCCCACGCTCCATGAGTTGATGCCAAAAGGGCCAATAGTGTAGGGATTTGTTTGGCTAACTAATTTTGAACCTAGGTTAGGGCCTGCAAAGCCAACAAATGGTTCCATTGCTAGGACCCAGAATCTGCATGATAGATGTGTGATGTCGTATCACTAGAATCTGAATAAGAGAGAGATGGAAGATAGATTGGGTAGGAAGATCCACAAATTCATGGTGTAGGAAAAACAGAACTTCGTGGATGACAAAGGAACTATAGGTTTTAACCCCGTACAGAAATTACCTGCATATGAATTCTAAAACACAGAAAAATAAACAATGTGAGAGCATAACAGATAAAACACATATACACAGAGATTTTCCCACTAGATCCCAAAACTGGGACTACCAGCTTGATTTCTCATTTTGTTCCTTTCAATGTTATAATACATATTTATGCATGCTGAAGCATCCAATACCATGGACCGAAAACCATCGCGTCCAATACCATGGATCGAAAAACTATCGCGTCCAAAAAACATGTGTGAAAATAATGCACAAAACCATAGGTGGGTCTACCCAACCTAAAATAGGGTCCAAAATCAAAATTTTCCGGGGCGTTGCCTCGGACCCCATAAAGTGGGGTTACGGGTGCCCCTCAAACACCCTGTTAACTACGTGGAAATAATATAACATAACCCAACATTCTCCCGCTTGTTGTTTTCTTTCCACAAGGGCCACAAGAGAGCTTAGTCAATTTTCCAGCCCTGAAATTCCCATTGTTTCTCTACACCAAGAGAACATCTCAGAGCTCACGGATTTTGTCAATTCATCTGTAGTGTTCTTCAAAGTGTCCACCTTTACCAGTAACACCTTTTTTTCTTCTATCATATCCCTCACAAAGTGATACTGAACATCAATGTGCTTTGTCTTTGAATGATAGGTAGAGTTCTTTCCCAAGAAAATTGCACTTTGGTTGTCACAGTCTATCCTTCTAGCTTCCTATACTAACCCCATACTTGAACACAATCTCTGCAACCAAATTGCTTCCTTTCTTGCATGAGTGGCTGCCATGTATTTTGCCTCTATAGTTGATAGTACCACTACAGATTGTTTCTTACTCATCCAACTGACTGCACCTCCAAATAGGTTAAACACATACCCACTTGTAGATCATCTCTAATCTAGATCTCCAACCTAGTATGCATCAACAAAGCCACGCATATCGAACACTCTGTCTAATCCTGGTCTTCCTTGGTAGCACAAACCATAATCATTAGTTCCACACAAATACCTGAAAACTGGCTTCACTACTGTCCAATGCTCCTTTCCTAGTTTTGACATACACTTGCTCAGTACTCCCACTGCATGTGCAATGTCTGGTCTATTACGGACCATTGCATACATTAGGCTACCAACTGCACTTTCATATGGAACATGGGACATATCATCTTCCTCTTCTTGTGTCTTGGGACACTATTCAACAGATAACTTTACACCTAGAGGAATAGGAACCTTCATCGGTTTACTATCCTGCATATTAAACCTCTACAATATTGCCTCGACATACTTCCTCTGGTTTAACCAGAGCTTCCTCTTTTCCTAGTCTCTTTTAATTTCCATGCCCAAAATATAGTTTGTAGCACCAAGATATTTCATGTCGAATTTGGAGGACAATTGGGTCTTCAAATCGTGGATAATATCTTTGTCATTTCCAACTACCAACATATCATCCACATACAAGACCAGATAAATAACATGGTCACCAATTAATTTAAAATACACACAATGATCTGCTTTGCTTCTGGTGAAGCCAGGTCCCCATATAAATGTATCAAATTTTTTATACCACATCCTTCGTGATTGTTTTAGCCCATACAAAGACTTCTTTAACTTGCATACCAGTTATTTCTTACCCTTCACCGCAAAGCTTTCAGGTTGTTTCATGAAGATCTCCTCTTCCATATCTTCATGAAGAAATGTTATCTTCACATCCATCTGTTCTACCTCAAAATCAAAGCAAAAACAATAGATAAAAGTAATCTAATAGAAGTTACCTTGGCAACAGGAGAAAAAATATCACCAAAATCAATTCCTAGCACCTGGGAATAACCTTTTTCTACCAACTGATCTTTGTATTTCTCCGCTTTTCCTTCTGCATTTGTCTTCTTTTTGAACAACCATTTGTTGTCAATGGGTTTCCTTCCAGCCGGGAATTCCACCAAATCCCAAGCCTCATTTCAGTGAAAAAATGCCACTTCATCAACCATGGCCTCTTTCCAGAGTTTTCCATCCTATGAATCCTGTATTTCCTTCATAGTTCTAGGATCATCATCAGTAATAGATAAAGAAAAATTTGAATAGAAAGAAGATGGACTATACCTTTCTGGTTGCCTTCTTTCTCGAACTGATCTTCTTACACCTGGAGTTTGTGTCTCTTCTGCTTCTGATTCCTCCTCTACTGTAGAGTCTGATTCTTCGTCCTTTAGCTCAAACTCTATCTTATCAGGTTCCTTCGGTTGGATTTTATGTTTAATAACATCTTTCACCTCTCTGAACACCACATCTCAGCTATACAAAACCTTCCTTGTTACTGGGTTCCAAAGCTTATAACCCTTCAAACCATCCTTATACCCAATAAAGATGCACTTTTCAGATTTACTATCCAACTTGGTTCGTTTCTCATTTGGAACATGTACATATGCATCACATCCAAATACCCTCAGATGTGAAAGAGAGGATTTCTTACCAGTCCATACCTCTTATGGAGTCTTATCCTCCAACTTTGATGAAGGTGACCTATTGATCAGGTAACATGCAGTATCCACCACCTCTTCCCAAACTTCTTGTCCTAACCCGACACCACTGAGCATGCTTCTTGCCATTTCCATCAACATCTTACTCATTCTTTCTACAACTCCATTTTGCTGAGGTGTGTATGGAGTAGTCTTCTAATGTGCTATCCCACACTTCTTATAGAATTCTTCAAATTCCTTACTGCAAAACTCTCCACCATTATTTTTACTCAGCACCTTTATCTTCTTCTCTGTCTGGTTTTCCACCAGAGCCTTGAATTCTTTAAACCTATCAAAGACTTCAGATTTCTTCTTAAGGAAATATATCCATGTATTCCTTGAGAAGTCATCTATAAATGATACATAGTAAATAGAATTACCTAGTGATGGAGCCTTCATAGGTCCAAACACATCACTGTGCACAAGCTCTAATATATGTTTCGCCCTCTTACTTCCAGAGGGGAAACTAACCCGATTCTGCTTCCCATATACACAATTTTCATAGAAATCAAAATACAGAGAGGTATTACTCATACCTTCTACCATACCTTTACCATGAAGTATTCGAAGGCCCTTCTCTCCAATATGTCCAAGCCTTTGATGCCACAACATGGTCCTATCTCCAGAGATGACTAGATTTTCTGCTCCACTTTCAAGAACCATAGAACTATTGCACCCATCAACAACAGTGCTACCTTGCAACTTGTACAGAGTTCCAGTCCGAACTCCTTGCATCAATACCAGTGCTCCCTGAACCATCTTGCAAGTATCCTTCTCTAACACTATTTTTACACCTGCATCATCCATCTTGCTTACAAAAATTAGATTTCTGGCTAATGCAGGAATATGTAGAACACCCGTAAGTGTTCTAACCCTTCCACCTTGCAACTTCAACTTTACATTTCCGCAAACAATGATTCTAGCCTTCCTATGATCCCCCAAGAATACATCACCACCATCATTTTTTTCATACCCACAAAACCACTCTCTATGGGGAGTGAAGTGAAAGGATGCACTTGAGTCAATCAGCCATGCCTCATGATCTACATGTGTACTTGAAGAAGCCAAGTAAAAATCCCCACCTTAATCTGAGGTGGTTTTCAACTCTGTAGAAGGAGCATCATCAGATCCCTTTCCTTTATTAGGAGCTTTAGGTTTACAGTCCCTTTTGAAGTGCCCTTCCTTTCCACATTTCCAGCACACCATCTTTACAGGTTTTCCTGGAGATTTATATCTCCCTCTAGATTTAGATCTCCCACTCGATGACTTATTTTTGTTTCTGTTTTGGGACCATCCTCATACAGACAAGACATCACCATTCTGTCTCTCCATATTTTTCTGTCTCATCTCCTCCATCAGCAAGGATGAGACTATTTCATCAAAATGCAAGGCAGTTGCATTGCTACCTATTGCAATAACTAGACTATCCCACGAATCTGGTAGAGAACACAACAACTGATGCATTATCTTTATCTAAAAATTAATGCAACAGAAGCTAACTAACTTACCAGATGAAATGTGTTCAATGCTCTATCACCAGTCTCCATCTTCTCCTCAAGTTATACAGCTTTCCATAGAACAGTTTATTCACCAGACTAGATTGTACAAAGTCCCTAACTTGTCCCACAAAGCCTTCATTGTAGCTTCCCCTAATACATTCAACAATACTGAATCTGAGACACACAATTGTATTGTGCTCTTTGCCTTCTGATCCAACTTCTTCCATTCTTCATTGGACACTACCGTTGGTTTAGTACCCGAATCTACCACAATCCACTCATCTTTATCCACCAATAGATCCTCCATATTGAGTTTCCACAACTCAAAACTTTGACCATTAAATTTCTTGATCTCTATCTTTCCACTACTCACCATTTTCTTTCACCACTAGAATCGATCTTGTAGATCTCCCACTGAACAGGGTCTACCATAGGCCTGAGCGAAACCCCTCATCAACAAAGGCATCCCGTTGAAGCCAAACTACTCTGATACCAAATGTAGGTTTTAACCCCGTACAGAAATTACTTGCATACAAATTCTAAAACACATAAAAATAAACAATGCGAGAGCAT
The DNA here is from genome assembly GCA_000404065.3 of Pinus taeda. NCBI lineage: Eukaryota > Viridiplantae > Streptophyta > Pinopsida > Pinales > Pinaceae > Pinus > Pinus taeda. The sequence goes on along the minus strand of APFE031088616.1, from coordinate 303,061 downwards.
AACACATAAAACACATAAAAATAAATAATGCGAGAGCATAACACATAAAACACATATAAACATAGATTTTACCACTAGATCCCAAAACTGAGACTACCATCTTGATTTTTCATTATGTTCCTTTCAATGTTATAATACATATTTATACATGTCGAAGCATCTAATACCATGGATCGAAAACCATCGCGTCCAATACCATAGACCAAAAAACTATCATGTCCGAAAAACACGTGCGAAAATCATGCACAAAACCATAGGTGGGTCCGCCCAACCTAACATAGGGTCCAAAATCAAAATTTCCTGGGGCGCTGCCCCAGACCCCATAAAGTTGCGTTACGGGTACCCCTCAAACCCCTTGTTAACTACATTAAAGGAATATAACACAACCAAACATATATAGCATTCTGGGTTTATTTTACAATTTTTATTTGATTCACGAATGTATGTGATTATATCGGTTGATTGAAAACAAGTAGATATATCAGTTTACGCAATGCTAATTGTGATTGACTGGTAAGATAAGTGAACACTTGAGATAACTTGGGAACCTATACAATACATTGAAAAAGTTGCGTACTTGAATCGTGGGTTAGGGTTGTGCGAAGGTCAATCGTACACCTTCATAGAGGTACTAAAGTACAAAATAAAAGGTAGATTGATAGAGATGTAAGGCCTAGAGACCTTCGTGAAAGTAGGGGAAGGAGGTATAAACCGATATCATGACCATCTTAGGGTGTGGAAACTTGGTTCCAAAATCCCAGAATACTGCTTCGAGTGAGACTTTGGTCCGCACTCCGTGAGTTGATGCCAAAATCACCAGTAGTGTAGAGATTTGTTTGGTTGACTAATGTTGAACCTAGGTCAGGGCCCGCAAAGCCAACAAATGGTTTCGTTGCTAGGACCCAAAACCTGCATGAGAGATGTGTGATGTCATATCATTGGAATTCGAATAAGAGAGAGATCAAAGACAGGTTGGGTAGGAAGATCCACGAATTCACGGTGTAGGAAAAATAGAATTCCATGGATGACAAAGGAACAATGGCTAGATAGTTACCTATATATAGAAATCCATGCGATCTTTTTCTGTTCCTTTCCAATTGAGTTATATGAGTGGAACACAAAGCTAGTGGATAGCCAAGGAAGGTGGAGACTTAATGGCCCTATTGTTTGGACCACGGAGTTAGTATAGAGACTAGAAGCCTCTTAGGATAAGATCGCCCGCATTGTCAATCATTGGCTCGATCGAATCGTAGGAGGGTTTGTGATAGAATTCGCATTTGATACCTCAGTTGGTTATAATTAGGCAGAGAGGTGCTTTTTCAAAGGTACGCGAGGTAAGTACTTGTAGTCTTTAAATATTTGGATTAAGATGTTATTGTGAGAAAAACGGGTTATGCAACTACCTTCATGTTCGAAGCTATGCGAAGTGGAAATACTTACAGGAATGAAGGAAGAAAGGGTTCTGATTATAGCCCACTGATTTCACCTCCTTTGATTGACAAAGAGGCAGTAATGCAGGCTTCTCCACAAAGTGCAGTTCAGTTGATAAAACAAGGTTTCCCGCAACTACCACCTCCACCCACACCATCTCCACCTTCACCACCATCACCTCCAACTTCGCCCACATCACCACCACCTCCATCCTGGCTCAACATGGAAAAATGAGTGAAGGTGCCATTTTTTAAGGGCTTGGGAAGCGAAATACCCGGACTAGTTTTGCCTCATCATAAAAGTTGTATTGGAAGCACAGGGCATCACAGATGATCACATGAAGAAGGCAACATTGGTTAGTGCTTTGTAAGATTGCACGCTAACTTAGTACATCAAGTACTCTAACAATATCCCTAATGCTAGATTGGCAGAGATCTTGACTGTGCTGAATAAAGAGTTCAATATGCCTAAATCCAAGGCACAATCAATTGTGGGGTTCAAGGAAATCACGATGAAACCTAGTGAGACACCTTGGGAATTGGATCAGAGATTTAAGTGTAAAATCCACGAAGCTAATATGAAATTAACAGATGGACATCACCGTGAGTGGTTCGTGGCTCCGCTCCTACGTCACTTGAGGATTGCGCTATCACAAGAGAAGATTACGACTCAAGTAGAGGCCTCTGAGATTGCAATAATATTGCATGAAACGCCAATGCAATATCTGAACCTGGGGGTTCAGCAGATCCATGCACAGTTGCAAAACCTTTGCCTCAAAATGAAAAGTCTGAAGCAGGACATAACAGTCCGACTAGAGGTGTGCGATGAGATATAGTGCCTGAAATGTAAAGTTCAGGGGCATGACAAAGACAACTACCCAATCTTTGTGAACTATATTGGAGGAGGAGGATCGATTCCATTGAGGCCAGAAGCCAAAGCAGGGCCAATCGTGGGGCCTGCGTTGTGGTGTGCTATATGTCAGGTAGCAGGGAAACATATGACTAATAATTTCCATTTGTTGCTGAAGTTTGTACAAATGTTGCAACAACTATTTTGCAACTTCTCTAGGTCAGTAAGGCATGATGAGGGAAACTGCCTAAGTTATGAATTGATGATGGACAAAACACCTACCCATAGAGATCAGGCATAAATGCGACCTCCTCACCAGAGCGCTAGGATGGCACGTACATGATTTCAAGGGTGCAGACGAGGCCAAGGCAGAGGAGGACCTGGGAAAGGTCAAGAACAACTGGTTTGTTACAATTTTGGAGGACCAGGACACTATTCCCATGAATTCACTAACCTAACATGCCCATTGTGCAAATATTGTACTCTATTTGATCATGAGACTAAGGATTGTCCTATATTGATAGCAACAATATGCGACAAAGGGGTGCTACCACCGTAGCCAACTCAAAACCTGCAGACGATGAAGGTCGAGCCTCGTGAAGAGGATCTGAATGTGAATATAGTGCTCTGAAGTGGAATTTCAATGGGAAACGATAAGCGGAAACAACTTGAAGACAACGCATGGGTTCACAAAGCTCAAGAAAAGGAGGTTGAATTTGATTTGGAGCCCACACATGAAACCTTAATGGAAACAAAGAAGAGCTTCACTGGGGTCTGAGGGAGCCGGGATAAACCTGTTCAAGAAATGGACCCTTCTATGCTTACAACATTCTATAGACCTACATGAAGCTACTACATGATAGAAAGGTTGTGAAGGGGTTACAAGAATTTATAAATAGATGTGCCGAAACCACTCTAGGTGAATCACACATAGGATGGAATATTGTTAAGCATAAGGAAAGGACGGGGCATGAGATGAGAATGACCAAACAGATAAGACAATACGAAATGGATCAAGTTATTCTAGATACGGGGACAGACGTGAACAGGGAGACCTGCGCTACAATGGTCTTTGATTTAGTTAAGAATGGAAAATTAGTAGAAGATCATCCCCATGGGATGATTGTAAGGAGTAATTGTAGATATTTGAAGGTGCGAGTGCATTGGTTGATTTTGATGTAATAGAAATTATGGATGATAGCAACCCCTACCCTACACTCTTGGGCATTGATTATGCTATTGACATGAATGGGGTAATCAACCTAAAGAAGCAAAAGATGATATTTGAAAAAAAATCACTTCACATAATAGTACCCCTAGATCCTGCTGAAGGATCGTGCTATACTAAACTAGTCCGAAATTACAAAAGCAATGACGATTTGGACTGCATATATAAGATAATAGTGCGAGACCAATATTGGATGAATCTGACAGTGGATGGATGAATTATATGGGATCGCGAGAGTTCCTGCAACTAAGACTCGAATGAAGAATTAGAGTGCTAGAAAAATTTTCTACATGAAGTAACAATGTTGAATTGCAAGATGATAGCCTGGTCATTGCGTTGTGCACTATTAGAGGTAAGATATCTACCTACTTATGATGGCTTGAATGATGTGGATATTTTTTTTTGGATGCATTTAAGAGGGAAGTACCAGAGAAGCAATGTTTCTAAGCTTTCAACTGGGCACTGCGCACTACACCCACGAGATGGTGGGGTACACACAAGGGTAGTTTTGATGATTGGCATGAGTGTAGGAGGATGATGAGAGCACACTTTGGGAAGAAAAAGGTATGAGTGAAAGACAAGTATGAACGGAAGGATGATCTGCGTGCACACTTGGCCAAATGGGCTAAGGCATGTGGAGCAAAGCCCCAACCTGAATGGCTGCACTTGTTCTCTCACACCTTGGATGTCATCGATATGATCTGGTACTTGGAGACAAAGCTCTAAAATGGCATAGGAGAATGGGATATTATGTGCGAAGGGTTCATAATGATGTTCAAATTTGAAGATGGGTTTGACTATATTAATGAAGCACTACAAGAGGTTAAAGCAATGATCTTTATAATACCACAAGATCATTTGGATATGATTCAACCCGATTGACTACTCAGTTAAGCCACGCGCTGGAATGCTATAACGTGAGTGCTGAAGAAGAAGACGAGGATCCCTGAAAGATCAATATTCCTGAAACTTAGGGTCTGTAACAGCACAAGAAAAACTAAAACTAATGTCAAAAAGGAAAACAATTCTTTAAATGAAATTATACCTGTACTTTCCGGCTGCGAAGTGACCACAAGATCTTGGGGACGACTCTCCTCCCAACCGTAGACTCAATTGTGCAGGATTCTGCTACAACTAGCCACCCCCGAGCCCTCAATCAACGACTACTGCCAGTATTCCTAAGTCTTAGAATTCTCCCAACATAATGAAGATAGAACCTCAGAATGATCGACCCCTCCATCCTCCTCATCATTCCTTACATAGAAAAAACATTGGAAGGGAAACCACATGCACACCCTCCATGTGTCTGCATGCCACATGCCCACCCTCCATGTGTCAGCATGCTAATTTTTTTTGATAATTTCCTTCTTTTATTATTGTTATTACTATTTTTTTATTTTTATTAATATTTATTATTTTGGT
>APFE031088616.1:196227-293536 GCA_000404065.3 Pinus taeda | reverse complement strand
AAATGATAACTCGAGCACTTATCCTTTCAAACAATTAGCCAATGATTTTTTTATGCAATGTAACAAGATTACTCAATGCCCTTAACTTTTCAAGTCATGCCAAACAAGACAAATGCTTTGCCAAGGTGCTCAAGATAACAATGATAATAGAAAATGCAACAGAAAATCCCAATGATCATTCAACTTAGGAGATGTCTAACATAATCAAGAAGACCTTCTATGTAACATAATCAAGAAGACCTTCAAATCTCCTTAAAGTGCCAATATAAAGTTATCTTTCAATAATGTGTTAGAATTATACCAAACTTTTCCAACAATATATCTCTTATCTAATGCAAATAGTGATTGCTCAGCAAGCATATAAATGCTCTTATACAGCTAGGAACCTTCAAGATATACCAATGAAAAGATGCCAAAAAAGAGATATATTCGTTTAAATCAACAAGTCCCTCAGTTACTTAACACTTTTAAAGCCAATAAAGCAAAAAGGCTTTCAACCTTAGTGCAAAATTAGGAACACCTAGATGGCCAATTTCTGAAGAGATCTTTCAAGCTGAACTATAAACTGTAAGCAATTTGATAAGTCCTTGGTGACAAGCTACTAAAAACAAGAATTCTGATATGCTTTATGTCAATACCCATGTGTATATTTTAAAAGAGAAGAAATAGTGTTGTTAACGAACTTGCCAAGATTATGTCAAAGTGATAATCATATGGTTAGATCAGCAACACCTTTAAGATTTTCAAATGAAAATGTGAGGCTATCTTTTAATGAGACAAGAGAGTAATACCAAGGCTATCTTTTAATGAGACGAGAGTAATACCAAGGCTATCTTTTAATGAGACGAGAGTAATACCAGGGCTATCTTTTAATGAGACGAGAGTAATACCAAGGCTATCCAATGAAATGCTCAACAAAATACCTCTTATCCAATGCCTATAACCTTATGAGTAAATGAGAGCACTTTAAAGCAATGTATTCAGAATTTCAAATGACACAAATGCGTATCTTCAGGACACCAGAGAATTACTTATGCTTCAGTAGAAGAGCAGTAAATAATTTTAGGACAGCATTGAGCAATTTCTCATGTTAAATAGTGAAAATATTCCAGATTTTCTTATTTCTTTCTCTGTTTGGATTAGAGGGAGAACAGAGGAAGTATGCTTGTGCCAGTGATGAGCTTCAGATTTATAAAATGCTTATGCCAGTCAATAAAGGACTTATGAGCAAGACAAATAATACCTCAAGGAGTTTAGTAATTCTCTGATATACTAGATAAGTTTAATGCCACTGTATTCAACCACTGTTGTGCAATATTAGTTGACTGAAATAAGAAGGTAAGGGTTTAGAAAATGCACACCAGAGAGCCTCAAGGGCATGAAGGCACTTGTCAGATATGTCAACAAAATTATTTTGAAGATGATCCTCCTGCAATACAAACATACCTCAAGTTCTCTGCATAAATCAATGATCAGCCTCAGAAAATTATCAAAATCACACCAATGACTGAAAGGTGACTCGAAGAGGCAACGCTATGAGGTCTTGAAGCAGCGTTGAAGATTAAGAGGCCTTAGATGAAAATTGTCAGCCTCCAACTTCCTGTAATGGCTCTCTTGCATTGTAGCTTTTGGCTCCATTCGGCTCATAGGAACTCCTTTAGTTGTTTCATGTCAATAGAAAATATAGTATTGATAGCCTTGTGCCATAGAACACTGTAAAAGTTCTACAGGTAAGATTTATTAGGCACCTAACTCAATAGCCAAGGCCCAAAACCATAAGATGGTATCTTTTTAACTATGCATCCTAAGAATGCCTCTATTAACTACCTAATATTGCAATACAACACGTTCATGACAAATTGCATCTGCTCTGTTTCCTGCAGTCATTTAACACCATATTTGTGCATGGTGTACTTTTATATATGAATAACCTCATTTGATGAAAGGGGGTCAATTTTCTGAGAAACGAGAAAGATGAATACTTGCTTATCCCTACTATAAGCCCTTGTTAAAGTTTTTACAAGATGTTTCCTCTTATCCAAACACAGGAAGCATGCCCTTTCCCATACTGTGAAAATTACAATAACGAAGCATAGCCAGATTACAACACTTCAGGAAGATCACTTCAGCTAAGGAACCACATTCTTGCACCAATGAGATGGCCCATGAAGGGCAAAACACGTCTGAGGAATTTGTAACGTTGAATCATGATGAGGGGAAATTACCATCCTCACTTAACCATCTAAGTTTCTAACCAAAACCATTTTAACATCCTTCATTGATTTGGAAAACTCAAAATAAGCAAATTCAAAGGGCAAATGAAAGACTGAAAATCTAAGTTTCTAATCCTTCATTGATTTGAAAAACTCAAAATAAACAGATTCAAAGGGCAAGTGAAAGGATGGAAAACTAGAAATGAACAAATTTTAAGGGGAAATCAAAGTTTCTAATCCTTTTCCACACCAATCTTGCTGTAACAGAAAAACAGAGATGAGTATGGGGTCCTTGAGCAAAAGATAAGAGAGTTCCATATAGGAATATCCACGCTGAAATAAGAGATGAAACGCCTCAAAGCATGAGAATCGACATATCAGGTCAGAGATTGAATTCGGAGGAACATATTGCCAGTTCCCAAACCACGGCCGATACTGATTTAGAATCCCAGACTGACTTAAAACTTATGCAGAAAGAATCTTCAAAAGGCATTTATGCTTTCCAGAAAGAAAACATTAACATTGAAGCAGAATTACAAGATGAGATCAGAAAAGGTCAAAAGCTTGAGAGGGAAATTGAAGATTTGCAGAAAAAGCAAGAGCAACCTTAGAACCGAAGCATCCAGTGAGCTGCAGGGTATAAAGGGTTCTAGAGACGGGACCTTTTAGTTTATCGATGGAAAATGAGGACCTGAAAAAAAGAAAATTCTGGGCAGTTTGTTGGGATGCAAGACCAAATTACCCTTTTGCTACAGAATGTGAAAGCTAAAAATGAGCTTGTTGACATCCAACAAAAACAAACAGACGGATTAACCTTTCCGATTAATGTGAGTGGCTCTGCTCTCACAATACTTTCTTCAATGGAATCCATTCGCATTAATCAAATTGGTGCTCCCCGACTCTGATAAATAAACACCAAGGATTTCTCAATAATTGGCGCATACATGGATCTAGAAAATATTACAACAGGCAGAGGACATTTTTGCTAAATATAAATATGGGGGTTTTGAGAATTTCTCATAGAAAATTTTTGTTCAAGTGAATAAATAAAATGCTTCAAGCGTATTTTGAAGTAAAAATTAAGAATAAATCAAACTGTAATTAAAAATATACTTGAATATATATTTTGCGAAGGAACCAAAGTTGTGTATCATCTCCATAATTAAAAACTGTAACCATGTGCAAGAATTGTGATAAAGATATCAAAAGATATGTAAATATCATCTATGTGGCATTGTATACAAAGGATCTTAGGGATATTGCTCTAGAAAACAGATGAATTGATTCATTGGAAGGAAGAGACCGAAACTAAAATCCAAGACCTTGTGAACTCTGCGACAAGATATCTGAAGTTTTTATGAAACTTATAAAGAAGTCATACTACCAAGACCTTCCTTTTATACATAAAGACGATTTGCATCCACTATGTTGACCTATCTGAAGTCTGTTAGGTCTTAAATATATCTGTCAGAAGAAAAGGATACATGTCAACTGAAGAACAATCAAATGATCGGATCTTTGCAAAAAGAACAAAGTAAGGACAAAAGACGTATGTATAATTCTTGTTCATTTAAAAATTATCTTGCAAACTATTGTGCATATAATGCTAGTCTTAGTGACTCACATGAGAATGATCTTATGCTCTTTTGAAAGTTAGTAACATAGTGTGAAAATAATAGGATTGCTCACTTCCTGCAATTATGACAGATGACCCAAGAACAAGAAAGACACGTCTGATAAACTCATCGTTAAAATCTATCTGAAAGTAGATAAGTGATCATTTCTGGTTAAAAATTAGAATTATGTAGATAAAGAATCTTTTCCCTTCTGAGTTATTGCATAATTTAATTATTTAGCTGGAGTAGAATATCTCCCTTTGAAGAATGGAGTATTCTTTTGAAAGTTTCATAAATTAAAAGATTACATAAACATAACAAGGAAACACCCACAGTATTTAATGAGAATTGCAGTAATTATTTAGAGAAGTAGCGAAAGATTAAAGCAAACCCGGAAACGGAAAGCTAATATGGAAGAGTTTAGTAGCAAACCGAGAAACGGAGAGCTAGTATCGAAAAGTTTAGTAATGAATACAGTTAAAAACACGTGGTTGGTTAGCGCGTAGGTCTCATAGCTGATTTAAGTAATACTGAGGTCGAAAGTTCGAGCCTCTCTGACCCCATATTTTTGTTTGGAGGAATGCCGCATGTACTATTTCCTAGAACAAATAAGGAAATAGGAAAATACATCATAGAACAAAGACAGCTACGACGCACGAACGACAGAAGTATGAGGAAAATCCCGCCCTAAATAGGACAGAAAAAGAAAGCATATGAGCCTACACCCCAGATTTGATAACTGTATTGCAATGGAAACCAAGCACAAATTAAATATTTTGTCTTTTGTCTACCTAAAATCGCTCCAGCAACTTGAAAACAGGGCACATGTCTTAAATTACTCAAATATGACTTGATTTTTTTTAAATGCAGTCAACCTAACTCGTGGTTTTTCCAATTAATATTTTCAGAGGTTTAACCGAGAATGCGAAATCAATATTAAAGGGTCCAAACAACAATTTTGTCCACATAATTTCGCGCTAAAATCGACCCAAAATCCAAAATTCGGACAATTAACATCAGAATCTTGCTGTTTTTCCATTCTTTTACCAGCAATTCCCATGCAAACGCTGAGATTCAAAAGCAAGAGCCATGTGAATCGAACGACGTATTAAATCATGAGCAGTCTTGTGACCCAAAATTGCGAAAAATTAAACTAGAAGATACCGATTGCACACAATGTAATTCACAATCTCGTGGATATTTAAATAAGCAAATCTAGCTGAAACGACTGATTTGAAATAAAAAGAAAAGATGAAAAGCTGAAAGTAACAGCCTGAATTTGTTACCTGTCACTCATAATGGGGGAATATCTGCAGGTCGAGCCGAGGCCTGTGATTGGAGAGGGGAGCTAATAACAATGCATTCTCGTGCCCATTAATATATATGAAAAAAAAGTTAACAAGCAAGTATAATAAATCAATTCGAAGACCTTAGTGGTTTAAATCTAACCAACTGAAACCCAATACAAACAGATCTCTAATAATCAGACTGACATAAAATCAAGTGGTAATTTTGTAGCCAAGAAACAGTGCACGTTAGCAAACATAAACATGAGAAATAGATTATAATAAGCATGCGTAGAATCAGAGACACCAAAGATGTGATTTAATACAGAGTCCAAGTAAACAATGAATCAATGAATACTCGTTAAAACCACTGCAAAATTCGAGGAATAAGATGCCGCCTCCCGGAATTAATCAACCTGTAACTTAAAAACCAGTCAAGTTAAAAAAAAATCCAACAAATAAATTTTCCAGATGCCCATAGGCCCTAAGGGTTAAACTTGCACTCTGATACCATATGTAACAGCACAAGAAAAACTAAAACTAATGTCAAAAAGGAAAACAATTCTTTAAATGAAATTATACATGTACTTTCCGGCTGCGAAGTGACCACAAGATTTTGGGGACGACTCTCCTCCCAACCATAGGCTCAATTGTGCAGGATTCTGCTACAACTGGCCACCCCCGAGCCCTCAATCAACGACTACTACCAGTATTCCTAAGTCTTATAATTCTCCCAAGAGAATGAAGATAGAACCTCAGAATGATCGACCCCTCCATCCTCCTCATCATTCCTTAAATAGAAAAAACATTGGAAGGGAAACCACATGCACACCCTCCATGTCTCTGCATGCCACATGCCCACCCTCCATGTGTCGGCATGCTAATTTTTTTTGATAATTTCCTTCTTTTATTATGGTTATTACTATTTTTTTATTTTTATTAATATTTTTTATTTTGGTTATTACTATTTTTTATTTTTATTACTTATCATTTTATTTATTTATTAATTTTTTATGATATTATTATTATATCATTATTTTTATTATACTTATTATTTGTATTATTATTTTATTAGTTATTATTTTATATTTATTAAGTGGTTATTATTATTATTTTTTATTATTCATTATTATTTTGTATTATTTTTATTAGTTCTTATTATTTATTATTTATTATTAAGGGAGGGATGTTACAGGGTCACCACGAGGTCGAGGGACCACTGATCGAGAATCCTGATATAACCATAATGCTAAAGACTAAACAGATAAATATTGGTATAGAGGCAGAGCCCAAATTCATGAAGATTTGAGATTAATGGGATGGAGTGACGGTATATAAGGTCTCCAAATTGCTCTGCAAATACCAAGATTTTTTCTTTACCAAGTTTATGGAGTTAATAGGGATAATAGGAGACTTTGGCATTATGAAGATCACCTTAAAACCCGACGTGAAGCCAGTTAAGAAAATACCTTACCATCTCAATCCAAAGTATAAGGGGAAGGTCTGCTTAGGGTTAGATAAGATGCTCATGGGAGGCATAATTGAGCCAATAGAAGAATCTGATTGGGTGAGTCCAATGGTGGTACAGGAAAAGAAGTAGAAGGATGAAATAAGGATATGTGTAGATCTTAGGAAGTTGAATGATGCTTGCGTCATGATCCTTTCTCAACTATGTTCACTGATGATGTACCAGATAATGTAGGTGACTAGGAAGGTACTGCTTCGCTGATGGGTTTTACGGGTATCATTAGATCAAATCACACCTGAAGATAGAAGCAGGACAACCTTTGTGATTGAATGGGGATGTTTTCACTACACCATAATGCCTTTTGGATTAAAGAATGCACCTACGATTTTTTCACGCGTAGTCATTGTTGCATTCAAAGACTTCATTCACAAGTTTTTGGAGGCATGCTTTGATGACTAGACTGTGTTTGGGTTGGTAAAATTCCATGTGACCAGTTTGCGCTTAATTGTAGATACCTGTTGAAGGTACCAAATTGCGCTCAACCTGAAGAAATGTGTGTTTTGTGTCCCTTTAAGCACTTGGCTAGGTCACGTGGTATGAAAATAGGGATTGATGGTAGACTCTGTGAAGACCACAGTGATAATTAACTTGGAGGTGCCGAGAAGTGTGAAACAACTGTGTGCAACCTTGGGACATACTGGGTACTATAGGAATTTTATCAAGAGCTATGCCCAAATCATCACGCCTATGGAGAACTTGGGAAAAAAGGATGTCATGTTCTGTTGGAATGAAGACTATCATAAAAGCTTGAATGTGCTAAAGGGAAAAATGGTCACCGCGATGACTTTAGTCTTCCTGGATTGGAAGAAGGAGTTTCATGTACATGTAGATGCGTCATGTATAGAACTAGGAGCAGTACTCACCTAGGCCGACAGAGGAGAATTGGACCATCCTATAGTGTTCCCAAGCAAGAGGTTATTCAAGGTAGAGAATAACTATTCCACCACCAAGTGCGAAGGATTAGACATGGTATATGTGCTCCAAAAGTTTAGACACTATTTGATGGGTGGAAATTTTAAGATGTATACAAATAGTTCCATGTTGAAATGCCTATTCAATAAGCCTGTGTTGGGGGGGATAATCTATAGATTATTGTTATTGTTCCAAGAGTATGATTTTGAAGTTATTGTGAAGCTTGGATGACTGAACGCGGGACCAGACCATCTTTCACACACCGAAATAGGAGAAGATCCAACTAATTTGGAGGAGGGATTGCCTGACACGCAACTCTTTGTAGTGCACATCACGAATGGTCACTTTGAAGACATCATACACTTCTTAATGACATGAACTACCTCAAAGGGCTACACTATCCAGCAAAAAATGGAGTTAGTGGTGCGTGCACCTGACTTTTTTTTCATTGCCAGATATTTATACAAAATGTGTTCTGATGGAGTATTGCAATGATATGTACTGGAGTTTGAACAAAGTAGTATCCTCGCAGACACACATGGGGGTTTTGCGGGAGGGAATTACGCAGGAAGGGAAACCACGCAAAAGATTCTACGCATAGGGTTGTTGTCGCCCACCCTCCATAAGAATTCAAAATCTTACCGTAGGGCGTGCGGTGTGTGTCAAAGGACTGGAAGGCCATTATGGAGGGATGAGCTACCTCTGAACCCACAGATGATGCTACACCCTTTCAAGAAATGGGCAATAGATTTTGTGGGACCCATTCAACCTCAAGGAAATAAGATGGGTGCACATTACATTATCACCACAATTGAATATTTGACTCTATGGTCAGAGGCACAGACTATGAAGGACTGCACAGGCACGACCGCTGTGAAGTTTCTCTTTGAATATGTATTGACTTGATTTGGGTGTCCAAAGATTTTGATGCGTGACCATGGTACGCACTTTCCAAATGAAATGATCAGCGTACTAATGGAGGACTTTCAGGTATATCACCAGAAAAAGCACGCCTTATCCACCACAAGTGAATGGGATGGTGGAAGAATTCAATAAGGTGCTGGAGAATTCACTAACGAAGGTTTGCAATACTCACCGAAGTGATTGGGACCTGCACATACCTGCAGTACTATGGGCCTATCAAACACAAAGCAAAAGGTTGATTGGATAGACACCCTTTAGGCTTGTATATGGTGTTGAAGCAGTGATGCCCATGGAATACATTTTCCCTAGTCTATGAATAGAAGCACTAACAGTTATGACGGATTGCAAAGCCCTGGAAGAGGGGCTCATGCAACTTGCCGAGCTTGAGGAAGAAAGGATTTTGGCTGGATTTCATCAATAGGTCCAAAAGTGGAGTGAAAAAGCATGGCATGATCGACATATTAAACTGCGCACCTTTAAGGTAAATGATCTGGTTTTGTTATATGACAACAAGTTTGATAAATTTCTAGTGAAATTCAGGATGCACTGGCTAGGGCCCTATGTCATTAAGGAAATTACTGACTGTGGAGTAGTTGAGTTGTTTAAATTGAATGGAGAACCCTTCCCAAGGAAGTTGTATGGCGGCTGATTGAAGACATACACCAATGATTTGGCCAGGTGACTATATGAAGGTAGCACAATCTTAAGGGAGGCAGCTGAAGGGAGGCATAGGAGGAGAACATTTTTTTGGTGGAAACCATCTCACATTCCGCTTACAATGGAAAGATGAAAAATGTCAATTTCTTGAATGACCCTTTGTTGATTACTCCTATTGTTGCAGGTGGGACACAACCATACATGTGGATGCGGCAAGCGGTAGATTCATTTCACTGCTTCTCTTCTTAGATTTGGATTGGGATTTCCAGCTTCCATTGGTAAAGAGCATAAACCTGAGTGTGCACAAGTATTTTCTTTTTAAATTCAATGCCAAGTCTAGTGCTAGTTAGCCTATATATTCAATTATGAGTTCTATGATTCCTCACATTTGAAGGTTAACTAAATGCTAGATTTTTCAAACATGAAATTCCTGTGAAAGAAAATATTCAGCCTTGATGTTAGGAGCTACCTATCAAATTACTTTCTTTGCATCAGGTCTTATGTAGCTGTTTTTAGGGGTTTTTTCTTTCAGAGGACCTTTTTGCGTTATGGCCTACAGCTTGCCTGTCAAATTATTTCCTCTTCATTAGGCTTTCTATATCTCTTTTCAGGAGTACCCTGACCAATGAAGACATGGATAACAACATGTTTAACTCTTTTCTGAGCGGAGCGAAGATATTGCAGATGTAGTCTGAAACACCATGTTTTTTGACATCTATATGTGCGCGAGGTGCATGACTCATCTTCCTTTTGGTAATGTAAGTTTATTATGAGCTGGGAGTTTCGGATATTTCTCGGGTTTTTGCTCCAAGACATCCCAAGGTTTCCTAGGTGGTACAGTTTCTGGTTCCTATTTTAGTATGTTTCCTTCTCCAGTGCTGGAAATCATCCATATTGCACTCATTTTCATTATCAATCTATACATCTTATATGTGATTGTGGCTACACACCCGTGGACTCCTCAAAAACATCCACATTTTCATCGGGCTGTCTTCTTAATTTTCTTTGCTCGAGGCTAGATATTGAGACTTAGATGCCACAACATTAATATAAATTATACTATCTTTGGAAAAAATGGTTGGTGTAGTTTAATATATTTTGCCCATTTAAAGACATTAGATTTCCCTGTTGCCATAGATGGTGAAAATGTTTGAGATATTTTTGTTTTTGTTGTTAGCTTCTTTACTCTGATTTGTGCTTTTATAATTGTCCCTCTAAGGTACTTGGCCATTTGGGTGGTATATGAGTTATGTTTCTTCTTCGTAGCCAGAGGGCATGATTATAGTTTTGGGATTGAGTATGTCTATTTGGGTGAATTTTCTAGTGTATGGATTTCTATTTTCTGTATCTCATGAGGAGTGTTTTGTATAATACTTGGCCAGGGTTTATACATGATGTGCCACTATCCTATTTGAAATATTAATCCCAACCACCGCATTAAACACTGTGACAACATTCATACTTGTCAGAGGTATTTTTGTAGGTTGTGTCGTTGTTTGAAGATGGAAGGACTGAAGCAAGAACAAAACTACTGCAAGAAAACAACAGTTACTATTTTTTATTGCATGTTACTCTGCAACCCCTGGCTGTTCAAGCTTCACAAAACAACCTCCCTCTATCTCTTCCCTATTTTTCTAACATTGTATGAAAACAGGTTAAACTATGTTAGTGTAAAAACAAGTGTTTTTAGTAGCAATTAAAATTGTTTTGAGGGAAGATTGTTTTTAGCATATTTACTAGTAGGTAGAAAGTTTTTTTTCTTACACTTAGAAATGGAAACATCAAGCACAAGCTTGAATAATCCTAACATACCTCAACTTAATGGAAAAAATTATGATTATTGGGCTATTACAATGAAGGTCCTAGTTTCTTCTCAAGACATTTGGGATTTGGTGAAGAATGGTTTTCAAGAACCAGCAGATGAAGCAGCATACAACGTCCTGTCTCAAGAAAAAATATATTTGTTAAGAGACAAGCGGAAGAATGATGTAAAATACCTCTTCTACATTTTCAAGCAGTCCATCAAAGTGTTTTCCCAAGGGTTGTAGCAGCAATGAAGTCCGAGCAAGCATGGGACACCCTCTAGACAGCCTACCAAGGCATGGAAAAAGTCAAAACAACAAAGTTGCAAATGTTGAGAAGAGACTTTGAAATACTTTGTATGAAAGAGTCTGAGAATGTAGACTCAGTTTTTACACATGTAATTGGGTTGATTAGGTTAGTGTCAACCTTTGAAACCTTCCACCAGTGATCAAATATTCTCTTACAAAGTGGTCTTAGGGTGCCAAAGTCAAATTTTGTCATTTTAGTGAGTCTTCAAGTAAAATTTGGTCACTAGGTATTAGGTCTAGGGTTTGTTTTCACTCCTTCGAAAATTTTCCAAGTGTTGGTCCATGTCACCATTCATCTCAGTGTACCATCATTCAAAGAGTTGTCATCATCATTTTAGGTTCGAATGGGTCATTTTACACCTTGTCCGTGCTTCAGTTGTTCCTATGTAAGATTCATTTCCCTCTCCTAGGGTTTTGAAGGTAATTTCTCTTGGATGGTCAAATCATCAATAAAACTTGTATTATGATGCTCATACACCTTCCCCTATCCTTAATTTACCTTATTAAACACTTCCTATCATTGATATCCCTCAAATTCATCATTTTCCCACAAACCCTAGCTTGTTGCTACAATTTGATAGTTTTCTAGGCTAGGCCTGTGTTTTTCCCTTTAGAACCCCTTCCCGTCACTCAAGATTTTAAATTCCACTTTCCCATACTTTCTAACATCCTTCCCTACTTCCCAAAATTTTCTCAAGCATTTAGAAGCCGCTTATCCCATTCATTTCACTTCATTTCGACAAATCCCCTATTCCAAAGATCGGGATAAGTTTTACCCAAATGACAATTGTGAGAAAGAAAAATGAATTTGGAAAAGGTTAGAGATTTTTTTTTCCATAATAGGCCAAGGAAGAAAAACCTCCTTCACCTTTTACACAGGTGTCATCGTTTTAGAGAAATGTCAAAAATCTAGTTCCCTCAGGAGAGTTGTTGCACCTCTAGAGTGACCATAGGAAAATCAATATTTCTCCTAGCTTGGTTGGCCAAATGACTTTCTTGATGAGTTACATGATAACTAGAGACAAATATATTTCCAATGAGCTATCTCAAGCTCAATTTGGAGTTGAGTAAGACCTTAAAAAGTTGACATCAATAGCACTACGCAATTAGGGAGCCTCATTTTGCACATTTTCAGTAGTCTTGGAAGAGTTAACTTTTGACAGGGAAAATGAACTCCAAATTGAAAAACTCAAGATGTTTTGAAAAGTAGACTCAATAATATTTCTAGAAAGATATCATACATCCATTTTGGACACCAGGAAGGCCTCTAAAACTAGGCCTGAAAGCGGCGCTACGCATTAAATCAGTGGTGTTGCGCATAGAAATTGTCGAAACAGGAAAACCCAATAGCAGTGGCGCTACTGTTTTGATGGGGACCTCTATGTGAAAAATGACCTGCATATTTGGAATCAGCATGGAAAAATTAGTAAACCTAGAAATATTGAGAAGGTTTGGACAAGGTCTTAGTGACCAAAAGGGAAACAAACACCCAAAAAGTGCCCTCTCTGCCACTTTTTTGCCACATAGGAAGTAGTCTTGGGAGAATAAAATTTTGGAGGAGAAAATGAGCTCCAAATACGAAAAATAAAATTGTTCCAGAAACTAGACAGACAGGGCTTTCTAACAAGCCAACTTCCATCTGATTTGGATGCCCGGAAGGCCTCCAAAATGGGCTCTAAAATGGCACTGCACATTAAATTTTTGGCGTTGCGCATTAAACTGATTTTGCCAGTTTTGCTTAAATTTCCGGATTTTTCCTAGTTTTCTTGGAAATTGACTTTTTCCTCATTCCTTGGTAAATGTATGCATGGTAAATGATGTATTTTATGTAAATATGGATGAAAAACACCTCATAGGATAGATACATCAAGTTTCAAGTGGTTTTGATGATGAATGAATTGGTTTCCTAATTTTTAGAAGCAAGTTGTTCTACTGCCTACTTTTGTGTTCCTAGTTTAGATATGGTTGAAACCACCCCTCTTCTCATGGATTCGACCCCTGATAGCTAGCATGAATGGTTTAATGCCTATATTATGTACTTTATTAGTCATTTGTAAAGGTTGGACTTTGGTAGAAGTGGTGCCACTCACTGAACATTTGTATCAGTAGTTTGGCAAGGAATAAAACCAGGTTTCACAACTATTTTTGTGGGATTCTTGAGACAGTGAGTTTATGTATTGTTTCTTCTTTGTAATAAGTTTTTCATATGTTTTATATGTATCCAAATCCATCTTTCTCTTCTGAAACTAAATGAATCAAGGTGAATGGACAAAATACACTGTTGTGCTTTGTCTTGGGAATGCATTTGGTTTTCAATGTTTTCAACTGTTTGAAGAGGATTCGTAGATTCTTTATGCCCTCGTCAACTCCTCATCTATCTTAATCGAACATATTAATCCTTTTCTAGTACATAAACCCTTGTCTACCTCACCCCGCAGAACATGGCTGTATCCCTTAGTTGATTTCCCAGACCTAATCTACCTTCTCCAGTTGATCCAACAACCAAAACCTAAAAATCAAAACTGAAACCCTGAGCTACTATACCTAGCCTAAAATCTACATTAAATTCAGTCATCTCAAGCCATAATTTCCAATATCATAATTGATATTGACAAGGAGAGGGCCCTATCCGCAATTGGTAGGGCTAGCTACCAGGTTAAGCATGCTTTGATGTTACCCTAGACATGCCTTCCTTCAGCTTGAGGTAGATCAAGGCACTAACAGGTTACTCAAATCAGGTCTCATGGTGACACACTGGAGGAAAGAAGAATAGTTGAGAAAGTTTTGAGAAATTTTCCAGCAAGGTTTGATGCCATTGTTGTGGCCATAGGAGAGACAAAGGATCTCTCATAGTTCTTAGTGGATGAGCTTAATGCATCACTGATTTATCATGAACATAGATTTAATAAAATAACAAGCTCCTCACTAGAGAATGCCTTCAAAACACAAGTATCATTTGGTCAAGGTTGAGGCAGAGAAAGAGGAAGAATCCCACATAGACGTGGAAGAAGCAACCCTTCAAGCTCAAATGGAAGAGGTAGCAATCAAAATCCAAGTCAAGGCCCAAGCCAAAATCAAGCACAAGGTCATAGGTATGATAAATATCAAGTTCAATGTCATTACTGTAAGAAGTATGGTAGCTACGCAAATGAATGTAGAAAGAAGAAATATGACATTAGTAACAAAACAAATGTAAATCTCACAAAAGAAAGTCAGCACCCTCATAAAATGTTTTTATCTTGTAACGTAGCACAAGAAAAACAAAGTGATATATGGTATCTAGATTCAGGGTGTAGCAACCACATGTCAGGGAACATATAAATGTTTTCCAATTTAGATGAAAATGTGAAATCTGAAGTGAAATTAAGGGCTGATAACAAAGTCTCTGTCACGGGAAAAGGAAGATTTAATAGCCTAGCAAAAAAGGGGGAGAAGAAGTATATCTAAGATTTTCACTTTGTCCCCAGTCTAAAGCATAACCTCATGAGCATTGGAAAACTCATAAAAAAGGGCTACAATGTCTTTTTCAAAAATGATGTGTGCACAATTTTGGATAGACCTCCATGTAAACAGTTGATTGCAAAGGTTTAGATGAAAAACAATAGAATGTTTCCCATAAAAATAAGATCAGATTTGCAGAGAGAAGTTGCACAAGCACAACTCTCAATAAACTCACAAGAGGATACAAGAAAAGATGCAGTTGTCATAAAAGTAAACTTTCAAGCAGGGGTCAACGATGAAAATTGGTTATGGCATTTGAGATTTGGACATCTCAACTTTGGAGGTTTGAATTTGTTGCATAGGAAAGGCATGGTGAAGGGACTACCACTCATTGAAAAACCAAACAACCTATGTGAAGGATGTATCTTGGGGAAGAAACATAGAGGGACATTTCCAGTAGGAAAGTTAGTAAGGGCAAAGGCACCTTTGAAGATTTTCCACTCATATTTATGTGGACCAATGCAGACACCATCAATTGGTGGCAACCACTATTTATTGACCTTCATAGATGACTACACAAGGAAGACATGGGTCTATTTCCTAAAACAAAAAAGTGAAGTATTTGATCACTTTCGCCAATACAAAGCTTTTATTGAGAAGCAAAGCGGATGCTACATCAAAGTCCTTAGGATTGACAATGGTGGTGAATAAATATCAAATGGCTTCCTTCGATTTTATGGGGAGCATGTAATTTAGAAGAAATTTACAATAAGGTATACACCTTAGCAAAATGGTGTGGTAGAAAGGAAGAATAGGACCATTATGGAATGGCAAGGAGTATGATGAAGGAAAAGCATTTACCAAATTATTATTGGGTTGAAGTTGTCACTTTTGTAGCATATATCTTGAATAGATGTCCAACAAAAAGCGTTAAGAACATAGTTCCCGAAGAGGCATGGAGTGGAAGAAAGCATAGTGTCACTCAGATGAGAGTTTTTGGATGTATGGCATATGCACATGTCCTGGATGAACTAAGGAAGAAGTTGGATAGCAAGGGGGAGAAATGTATAGTTGTTGTTTACAGTGATGAATCCAAGGCATAAGAACTCTACAATCCATTAACCAAAAATGTCATAATCATCAGAGATGTGTAGTTTATAGAATAGGAAGTGTGGGATGAAAGTTTAGAAAAGACAGTCAATGTCAAATCATGTATACCACATGAGGACAAAGAGGGATTAACAGCATCAAGTAATTCCTTGACAATGAATCCCTCTACACCTATTCAAGTGCAACAAAGCAGGAAGAAAGAAACACCATCAAAAAATAATAGGGTAGTTTCGTGCAGCCAATCAAGTGCTTCTCCAAGCACGCTGCAAAGTACAACAACAAGTGATATGTGAAGCCCATCTTCAGCAAGCACAAGAAGACCAAAATTTAGAAATTTAAATGAAATTTATGAGCAAGATGAAGTTGATAGTAGCGTTGGTCTAAATTACTTATTTTCCTTGTTTTGTCATGTAGATGACCCAATCCATTTTGAGGATGCAGTCAAAGAAGAAAAATGGGTTGTGAAAATGGAGGAATAAATAGAAGTAATAGAAAGGAATGACACATGTGAGTTAGTGAACCTTCTGAAAGGAAAACATGTCATTGGAGTGAAGTGGGTGTATAAGACAAAAATAAACATTGAGGGAAAGATTGAAGGGCACAAAGCAAGGCCAGTTGTCAAAGGATACAAGTAGCAACATGTAAGAGATTATGCGGAGACGTTTGCCCCAGTCATGAGGATGGAGACAGTGCACACAGTTGTGGTAGTTGCCACACAACATAAATGGAAAGTGTATCAAATGGACGTAAAATCGGCATTCTTAATGGAGTGCTAAAAGAGGAAGTGTATGCTGTGCAACCACTTGGTTATGAGGTAGAAGCCCAAGAAGACAAAGTGTATCGATTGAGCAAAGCTCTTAATGATCTTAAGCAAGCACTATGCATATGGTATAGTAGGATAGATGCCTACTTGTTGGACAATGGTTTTGACAAATGCGACAGTGAGGCTACTCTCTACATCAAAGAGAGCATTGGTAAGATTCTTATTATTGTCTTATATGTAGATGATTTGATTTTTACAGGTAGTGATGATGTCCCCATCGCTAATTTCAAACAAGTCATGAAGAGTGAATATGAAATGACTGATTTGAGACTGTTAAGATATTTTTTGGGCATAGGAGTGAAATAAACAAAAAAATGGCATTTCTATCTCTCAAGAAAAGTATGTTGCAGACATTTTGAAGATGTTTAAAATGCAGAACAACAAGCCCACACCGACTCCAACTATCATGGGGTTGAAGTTGAGCAAAGAAGATTGCACTAGCAATGTCAATCCAACATTATACAAAAACATGATATGCAGCTTGATGTATTTGACCACCACTAGGTTGGATATAACGTATGCAGTAAGTTTGGTGTCGAGGTTCACATAGATACCCAAGGAGACACATTGGCAAGCAGCAGAACTGAGTGTAAGTTATGTCAATGGGACAAAATAATATGGTGTTTTGTACACAACAGGAAGTGATTTCAGGCTGGTTGGTTACACTGATAGTGATTGGACAGGAAGTGTCGATGAAAGAAAGAGCGTGTCGTGATATGTTTTCCATTTGGGTTTTGGAACCATTTCATGGTCCTCCGAGAAGCAACCAATAGTGTCACTATCAATAGTAGA
The DNA here is from genome assembly GCA_000404065.3 of Pinus taeda. Lineage (NCBI taxonomy): Eukaryota > Viridiplantae > Streptophyta > Pinopsida > Pinales > Pinaceae > Pinus > Pinus taeda. The sequence goes on along the minus strand of APFE031088616.1, from coordinate 276,123 downwards.
AGATGAATATGTCGTAACAACCGCAACAATGTGTTAGGAAGTTTGGATGAGAAGGATGTTGAGGGATCTTCGTCATGACCAAGAGAGTACAACAACTATTTTCTACGACAACACCTCAACAATTGCATTGTCAAATAATTTTTTCTTTCATAAGAAGACCAATCATATTGATGCTAAATATCATTTTATTAGAGGGTTGATTAACAATGATGAAATTGTGTTGCAACACTGCAGGGCATAGGAACAATTTGCTGATATCTTCACAAAGCCATTGGCCCGTGAAAGTTTTGTTCATCTTAGAATCTGTCTAGGAATTGTCAATGGCGGCAATTATGATTAAGGGCAAGTGTTGGAAATATTAATCCCAACCACCACATTAAACACCCTGTTGGAGAGGTATCCCCTCTATGGTTAGAGGCGATCCCTACTAGCCCAGAACGGGTCTAGCAACAATCAATAAATGCTACTATGCAAGCTCCTAGTTGTGATTAAAAAGTGGGCAATGAACACCTACTTGGATTCCAGCGCTATTGTTTGATGAAGAGATGCCGCTCTCGCTCCTTTGCTCTGGTCGGTCATGATCCTCCACTATCCTTATGGATGGACACCTGCACATGCAAAGAGAAAACAAACACAAGCGTGAAATCTAGTAAAAGCAACTATACATCAATCAGAAAGGATGTAATTCACATTAACCATTACAAGACAAATGAGAATGGAACCATAACAGTAGTCATCTATATTTTATTAATCAAAAATAGAGAAAGGTACAACCAATGTTCTGACGCTGAGTCCTTCTCAAGAGGGTCCAGCCAGCAAGTCTCATAAGCATTCACCCTTGGAGGTATATCTCCCAAGACAAACAACTCTCTCTCTCACACAAGGCAACAAGACTTCACAACCTTCCTTAAGCTCTCTAGCAATCCACACTTAACACACCAACTGCCTATTAGGAGCAGCACTAAAGCACTATGAATTCCTCTATGTCAAAAACTATATCCAAAAACTAGCTGCTCATGGCAATGGTGGAGGCTTATATAGGAGAAGGAGTCTCCATGAATGGTGGAAGGATAAGCTTATCTCCAAGAAAGGTGGCTCATATGACCAACAGACATGCCATAGAAGGGAGGGCGACATTCACAAGGACAACAACCAAGTCTGGAGTCATCTGGAAGGCTGGCTGTTAGAAAAAACTCGCCCAAACAGGATCAGCGCGGGTGTATAACTGGACTGGCGCACTGACGTCGCATCTCAATAACGAAGGAGGCTATGTCAGCGCGACTTAATACAAACAGAGGATGCGCTGGCTATGAAATTCGACCAGCGCAGGAAACCCGTGTGCTTCCACGCTGGCAGCGCATCAGTTGCACTAGCAGCCGCTAGTCAGCGCAGTTATTGCAATAATAGTCGCGATGATCAAATAAACTTTGGCATAGAGGGTTATTTGGCCAATTCAGAGAGCATGAGCATGATGGATTTGATTTCATGACACAGTAGGGAGACTGACAAGGAGACAGTGACAAATTACTGTGTAACACATCCTACCATTTTTTCTACTCTTTATTAGGGTGCACTTAAACTAGCAAACCCTTATCAAAACATTTTCCTTTTCTTTTACAATACAAACTATCTAAGTCTATCCTTATTACATCCAAGGGCTCAGATTAAACTGTTGAGCTCCTTTTATGTCCTCTACCTATCTACTTATCTACCAAGATTAAACAGTTTTCTCAGATGTTATTCTCTATCTCTAAGCATGAAATTCAAAACATGGAATAACCAAGATTAAACTATTTGATTACCATGGATTGTGCCATGAATAACAAGTTGCACACAATTATTATTTTGCAAAAAAGTAAAATAGTAGTGGCATTTGGACTTGCACACTTTCATGGTCTTTTTGTTTTTTCCTGGGGTTCATTTTTCATCTTTTTTGACCTTTTACTCTTTTTGTCCTTTCATTTTTCTTTTAGGACACCCTCTTTACATTTTTTTATTTTTATTTTTATTTTTTGAATATGGAAAACATTTGCAGAAAGCAAAGGTATGTACATATTACATATTTAACCTTAGATATTCAAAAATTATGACACCTATTGGTATAGAAACATAACAGGGTGACCCTTGACATTCCCCTTTGTGACAGTTCAACTACCCTCATGACTCTTCACCTACTCTATGATTGTTACGTCCAACTATTGACACTTGACATAACTCAGCATTACAATGCACATGTACTCATGTGAGACAACATGGCTTGATCAAGCTAAGCAAGACATCACTGACACTCGTTCTATTGTGGTGAGACCAAATCTTTGACATTCTTGCGATGGTGAAGGTGGTGAGTCGATGCCAAGCTTGGTCGTCCATGATGGTGTGCATGCACCTCATGGTGACATCTTGTTGAAGCGAACTCTTGCCTCCATTACAAATGGTGCATTGATTCAACTCCTTCATCCAACTTGTTTGCTAAAATGCACATGATCTTCTTGGGTGTGGATGAACCAGCAAAACACTGATGCATAGTGCCTATTTTGATCTTCAAGTGTGTGCTAGTGGTCATGCACATCAACTTGCCAAAGTAAATGTTCAGCTCCAGTTGGACTTGCTTCTTGTCTTCGCCTTGGTGAGTGTGTTTGAATGGCTTTGATTGCATGTCTGTGCTAAATGATATGCATGATGGATCTTTAACTTGTACAGGCGTAGTTTCATCTGTGAGTGCATGTTGCGCTCATTGTTGTTCTTGTTCCTATTGATACTCTCTCATTTATTTGTGCAGCTTCATGTTCTTCCTGAGTTGTTGCTTCAACACATGCAACTCCTTCTTTGTTCCATTCTCTGTCTTCGCATGATCTTTATGTCACGTTGTCAACTCATAGCCAGAGTCTGCAAAGTTTCTTTCATCATCAATGGATCTGATTGAGCTTGCAACCTTGTTCTGCCTCCTTGTTATCAATAATCCTCCTCTTGCATTTGTTGCATTTGGTATGTTGTCTTAAGTTGTTGTTCATGATGTTGCTTGTTGTGATGTTTTTGTTGTCATATCTTGATGTTGTTGTCTATGAACAACTTGACGTCTTCGTGGGTAGGCAAGTCCATAGACACTTGATCGACTGCATCCTCAAGTGTGCTTTGAGCGGTGTCTTCATATCTTCTCTCCTGGAAACCATTATACTTGTACTGCTGAGAGGAAAATTAACACTTGCAATACTTGGAGACATGGAAAAACTCATGGCAAGAAATCTATTAGTCGAAAACCAAAATGAACATGAGAACTGACTAGCAACATACTTGGGTGAATGATCATGAAGGTTGTGCATTTTTGGCCGAGAGGTTGGGAGACCGACTGCCAAGACTGTACAAGGCACAGTTTAGGCTGCTAGGAGACTGACTATCTATTGGAATTGTGCAATTCATAGTCCAATTTGGCTGCTAACTGTTGGGATTTCACAATGCGCAATTCCAGCTAGGAAGGACTGCTCACCTAGGGACATATTTCCGCAATTTCTTAGGCCAAGCAACCACTCTCCTCCATAAATGTGCAAAACAATCCGGGAGGCCAGTGCCGAGCGGGAATGCGCAAACCTAGAGAGGAAGGTGAGTCTTCCTTCCCCAGATTGCGCAATGCAGCCTTGGTAAAGGAAATGTCTGTGCCAAGGTTGGCCCAACTCACCGACGGGCAACTAAAAGCAACTAAGATAGTAAATGCATGGTGACACTAAGTGATAGCAGTAGTGATTAACAGTCCATGTGAAACATGAATGAAAGATTCAGCAAACAAATCAACATGCATGTGGGTGAGGCCATTCATCGGTTGGGCGAACGTCTGTGCAACAGTTTCATGCATGCGACAGCAGTGAGATAGCAACGAAAAATAAAACAGAGCTAGGAAAATATAGAATACATGTAAACAACACCAAGCATTCAAAGAAATCAAGCAAATAATACTCACACAAGCAAAAACACAAAAGCGACAAAAATGCAGCACAATGTATGGGAAACAAGCTTACCCCAAAATAGCTTAGCTGAATGTACCGACTACTCCTAGATGTGATGTGGGATCTTAGAGCTGTAAGGTTGATGTGAGAAATGAGATATGCAGTGTCTCACTGATGATTTTTTATAACATCGAGGTTGTGACACGCATGCCACAAATCTAGGGGAAACGACACTTGGTGGGAGGTTTCTGAATTTCTCCTTGTAGGTAACCTCCAACTGCTAAACATAGATCCCTGAGACAAGGGATGCCTTTGCATGATGCCTTGGGAGAAGCAGCCCATGCATGCAAGCTTTTTTTGCTCAGTCCCAAAGGGAACCGTCAACTCAGTTGCACATGCAAGAGACTACTCGACTGCTAGAGAAAAATGTGCATTTCTGGCAGGGATCTGGGCTAGCTGCCCAAGAGATTTGTGCAATTTCTGGGCAGAGCAGCTGACTATTTCCCAGATTAGCACAAATTCTGTGCTGAGCAGCCTTACTGGGGAAATTTTCGCAAATCATGTTGGCAGTGTTGGTAGGCAGGATTGCGCAATCCTGGAGCCCAGTAGGCTGCCAGAGAGGATTACACAATTTCTAGAGGGAAGGATGGTTGCCCTCCAGAAATGCATAATTTTCAAGGGGAAGCTACTCAACCTGCAACTGGACCAAGTCCAGTTGAACAGCCTATGAGGGGAATGGATCAAGTTGTGACCAACAGGCTACCTTTGTGCAAGAAAGACATTGAAGCTTGCGAACTTGACAAAGCAAGGCAAGCTATTGTGAAGGTTGGAATGGAGGCTCCAAAACGAGGCTAAGGAAAAATTTTGGAGGGTGGTTATAGTCGCTATAGCACTTGGTGACACTATGGAAATTTACAAGGTAAGTTCCTCATAGAGAACACCAAAGGACATCGCTAACAAACAAATCACAGATCAATACACCAGTATTCTTGACGTGGTTAAAACCCTCAAAAAGGGAAACAATCCACGGCCTAAGCCAACATGACCACTTCAGGCAATTTATTAATAAAAGAATGAAAATTTACATAAGCTTCTCTCATGAATGGTCACCCTACAAATGACCTTCCATGCTTTTCAAATAGAAATCATGGACCAATCAGGTGTTAAGCCACAGATCAAGTGTCAGTAATACCGAGGAGAGAATAAACCGTTGGATCACTTCATGTCTAGAACATATCGTGACCATTAGATTGTAAGTTACAAAAGTACATAGTAAAGAAACACACCTTATCTAACTCTACACTAGACCAACTTATACTTAATTATTTCCTATGTGTCAGAATATCCTAACATCCCCCCTTAAGAACAACTTGGGATTGGATTGAAGGATATACAAATATGACACAATAGGAGAAGGCAGGAGCCATTAGAGCCTATCCCTCCTTAGTGAATATTTCCTGAACGCCAACCATAGTTTAGTAATCTTCGCCTCTGTGAGAGCCTTTCTAAATATGTCCACAACTTGATCATTTGTTGAACAATATTGCACTTCAAGAACATGGTCATGAATGAGCTTTATGATGAAGTGCATGTGCATTTCAATGTGTTTGTTGCGCTGATGTTGAACTAGATCTTTGCATAGTTGAATGATACTTTGATTATCACACCAAAGTGTAGTCGGATGTTGTTGCTGAAAGCCAAACTCTGACAGGATCTGATGAAGCCATAGGGCTTCCTTACTAGCTTCTATGGCACCACGATACTTTGCTTCTGCTTAAGAAAGAGAAATGGCACTTTGTTTCTTGCAAGCCCATGTAATAGGTCCTGAACCAAGAGTGAACACATAACCTGCAGTAGACTTCTGATCATCAGTGTCACTAGCCCAATCGGAATCAATGAAACCAACCAATAGAGGAGATGCTTTTGCATTGTAATGAATCCCAAACTGAACTATACCTCGAACATAACGAAGTATTCTTTTAGCTGCTTTCCAATGACTTTCATGTGGGTTTTGCATCAACCGAGAAATAAGGCCAACAATAAAGGAAAGGTCAAGATGAGTATGGGTCAGATACAAAATTTTTCCTACAAGTTGATGGTATAAGGTAGCATCAACTTCAGGGGAAGTATAAGTGACTGAAAGTTTGGCTCCAGACTGAAAGGGAGAAGGGGTTGGCTTATAGTCTTCCATGTGAAAATGGCATAGAAGATCACAGGCATACTTGGATTGGGAAAGGGAAATACCTTCATTGGATTGCAAGACTTGAAGACCAAGAAAATAATGCAAGTGTCCTAAGTCTGTCATTTCAAACTTCTTTTTAAGGCTGAACTTCACATGATTTATAAGGTTGGGATCACTACCAGTAAGGATAATATCATCAACATAAAGAACAAGAATGATAAGAGACTTGCCCACTTTCTTGGTGTAGACATTGTTCCCATAATGACACCTAGAAAAGCCAGTTTCTAAAAGAAAGCTATCCATTTTGGCATACCAAGCCCGAGGGGCTTGCTTGAGACCATAAAGGGATATCTTAAGCCAACATACAAGGCTAGAGTCTGTTTGTATAAAGCCAGTAGGTTGTTCCATATAGATTTCTTCATGCAATTCCCCATGCAAGAAGGCAAATTTAACATCCATCTGATGGACTTCCAATTTGAAAGAGGCAGCAAGGGAAAGAACAAGGTGGATAGAGTTCATTTTGGCAACAGGGGAGAAGGTTTCAGTATAGTTAATTCCTTCAACTTGTGAAAAACCCTTAGCAACTTTTATATTTATGTTTAACAACTTTTCCATCTAGTCCATACTTGGTTTTGTAAACCCATTTGCATCTAACAAGCTTTCGTCCCTTTGGAAGAGGAATAAGATCCCATGTATCATTTTCCAGTAATGAACTATATTCTTCATTCATAGCTGCATCCCAATCTGGATGGCCTAAAGCTACTACAAAGGTGTCAGGATCGTAATTCATTGAACCTTGAGCCAGTAAAGAAGAGGCTCTATCGAACTAAGAACATGTATGTCGATGATCTGTAGGAACACTGGCAAGAGCACCTACTGCATCCCGAGTAGCACGGACCCATTTCAGAAGCTGAGGAGCTAAAGGAGGATCCTGAGAAGGTGGGGGAGGATTGTCATCCTCGCTGTCATCATCTGAAGAAGAAATATTTTCAGAAGTAGAAGGGATAGAGAGAGGTGGCACATGCGCCGAACTAGGCTCGTAGGCCGATATATTTTCATCAAACTTTACATCTCTTCTAATGATAACATTTTTGGACTTAAATGGAATAAGTCTATATCCTTTGACATCTTCAAAATATCCAACAAAAATACATTTTTCACTCTTAGGTTCTAAAGCTTTATGTTTCTCATCTGGAATATGGGCCCATGCTTCACTTCCAAAAACACGAAAGTGACTTACATCTGGTTTAATTGAGCTCCATGCTTCTTCTGGAGTAATATTCTTTAAAACCTTAGTAGGAGTGTGATTTACTATGTAATTTGCACAGTTAATTGCTTCTACCAAAAAATTAAGACTAAATCCTTTAGATTGAAGCATACAATTAACCATTTCCTTTCAGGTGTGGTTCTTCCTTTCAGATACACCATTTTGTTGTGGAGTATATGGAACAGTATGTTGCATTTGAATTCCATTCTCAATGCAAAAGTTGATGAATTTGTTGTTAACATATTCTCCACCATTATTAGATCTTAGCTTAAGAATTTGATGTCCAGATTGTTTTTCAACAAAGGCCTTAAAGGCCAAGAACATGTTAAATACTTCACTCTTGAGTTTTAAGAAGTATACTCAAGTGTGTCTAGAGAAATCAGCGATGAAAGTTAAGAAATACTTGTAGCCAGAGAATGAAATAATTGGAAGTGGACCACATAAATCACTATGCACAAGTTGTAAAGGGGCTGAGGCGTGCCAAAAGGCACATTTTTCAAAATTATCCCGATGATGTTTTCCGAGTACACATCCGGAACAAACACCATCTCTGCAAGATACCATTGGAAGACCTGTCACCATCTTTTCTTTACATAGATTCTGAAGGGAGCGATAGTTTAAGTGACAAAATCGCTCATGCCAAAGTTTGTTCACTTCATCATTATGAGAAACAAATACCGAGGGAATATTTGATGACCCAAAGTTGTTAAACTTATACAAGCTTGTAGAATCATTAGCAATGCCAATAGCTAAAATTTGTCGAGGATATCTAGGTCCTTAATTACAACATTGTGAGGTGAAAATTCAACAGTTTTACCTTCACCTGAATGAGTTATCTGATATACAGGTAGAAGGTTGCAGGATAAGGCTGGAACACATAATACATCATTAAATTGACCATAGTCTAGATGAACAGTTCTAGTCCCTACAACACTAAGAAATATATCATCACCAACATATATACTTTTGGTGTTACAGTCATTTAAAGAAGAAAACATGGCTTTGTTTTTGGCCATGTGATAAGAAGCTCCAGAATCAATGAGCCACTCATGAGAATGAGAAGAAGAAGATACAGTTAGTGCATAACCAGACCAAGATGCTTGAAAACCACATGCAGAAAGTGTTATTCCTGAAGATGAAGTTGAAGTTGAAGAGTGATCCAAATGGATGTTATGCTTCTTCATCGCTGCTTCCAAGGCTTCCATTTTCTTAAAGCATTTGGATTTTCTAAGTGGCCATCTTGATTACAAATGTGGCAATGTATATCAGTCTTCTTCCCTTTGTTTTTATTTGCCTTATCATTTTGTTGAAATGATTTTTCATTTTGAGACTGAAATTTCTTAGGACCCTTGTTTGGTTTAAGACCATTCTTTTTAGGATACTGCTTCTTAGGATTCTTTGAATTTGGTTGTTGCTGGGTGACTAAGGCTTTCTTAGAAGAGTTTCCAAGATTAAGAAGACCAAGCTATAAGATCTTTTCTTGTTTTCTTATTAAAGAATCACAAAGGGCATCAAAAGAGGGGGGCTTGTAATCTTTTCCTTGATAAATAAAGGCTTCTCTAGTAGAATGGAAGGTGGAAAAAAACACAGAGTAGGTTGGTCCCAACTTAGTAAGAATGGAATAGATAAGGCTACCATCTTCTTTCTTAACCTTAACACCTTCCAAGAGAATTCTAAGGGTCTTGAACTTGGACAAAAAATCTTCAATGGAAGAAAAATTATTGGGGTCCAATGTAAGCAACTCACTTTCAAGTTGATGAGCTCTAATTTCATTTTTAATTCCAAAAACTTTAGTGAGTTGTTTCATTGCTTCATTAGGAGTATCAAATTTTGCGATATGGAATCTAAGGTCTCGAGAAATAGACATCCCTATCAACCCACGTGCTTGATCTTGCCTATTTTCCCATTTGGTTGCCTTGTCTTCATCTTGAGGTTTGGTTTCTTGGCTTGAGGCTATTTTGTAAAGACCTTTACTTCTAAGTAAATCCACAATGTAGGACCACCATTGGAAGTAGTTGGTGCTATCAAGAATAACATGGCATGGACTTTTCATTTTAACATAAACTGAAGCTATAGATGTTGAAACTAAGTGTTCCAATGGAAATATCTCGAAAAAATAGGCTGATTCAAAAAAAAACGGCTCTGAAAATGGCTTCCAGATAAAGAAGTTATGGCTTTTTGAAGAAAAGTTGTTGAAGATGCCGATGAAGTGAGTGAATGTGCCGAAATGAATGATAATGTTATTTTTTTAAAAAAACCTCCCTCCTTTTCAAACTTAATCTAATTAGCTCACTTTAAAAAAAATAAAAAAAAAATATGTGACTCACTTGTATAAATATGTGAAAGTCATTTTTACAATGGTACTTTATGAGCTACACACTAAATTGTAACTTAAATAAAAGATAAAGAGACTTTAGAATTATAAGCGACTCACTTTTTATAATGGGTGAGAAAACTTTTACATAAAGTAACTTTAAAATATAAGTTACATGTGTTTTTTAAAAAGTAACTCAACAAAAAGAAAGACTTGAACTCAAGACCTCTATTCACATAAAGTGATTTTGGACCAAGAGAGCTAGCTTAAAATGTTAGTAATTTTTGGAAAAGAGAAAGGGGGTTTTTTTTTTTAGTCACTGAAGCTTTGGGGTGCGTGCTTACTTGAAAAAACTCTTTTTTGCCTACAAAATAAAAACCACAAAACCCAACACGAACATACAAAAAAAAATGAACCTTATAGCTTGAAGTTAGCTTTAGCCAGAAACTAAATATTTTCCTCAATGTTTCTAATTTTCCGAGATCACACTAAGGTGCGGTGGAAAAGGGCATACACATGACAAAAATCCTTCCTTTATGTTTCTGATTTGCCCAGATCGCACAGAGTCACGAGGCAAAGAGCATACACAGAAATGAAAGGTATAGATCCGGTAATAAAAAACAGAGAGCTAAATAAACCAAAATAAACAGAGAGATGAATAGTTAGAACTACAAATAAAGATTGTATACCTCTAGCTCTTAAAAATGACATAGCAAGGGCTACCGAAAACCTTTTGGCGTGAAGTGAAAGCGGTTCCTCACTGGAACAGATGCTCCTAACATAATAGAGTAGTCCTCTCGGCCTGAAAGTAGTCAAAAACAGTAGATCTAGGAAACGACAGTCGAATGCAGTTGTACCAGCTTCATATTTGGATCACCAATGGATGTGGCCCTCTAATAGCTCTGATACCATGTAGGAATTTACAGGGTAAGTTCCTTAGACAAAACACCAAAGGACACCGCTCACAAACAGATCACAGATCAATACACTAGTATTCTTGACATGGTTAAAACCCTCAAAGAGGGAAACAGTCCACAGCCTAATCCAACGTGGCCACTTCAGGCAATTTATTAATAAAAAAATGAAAATTTACATAATCTTATCTCATGAACGGTCACCCTACAAATGACCCTCCATGCTCTTTAAATAGATATCATGGGCCAATCGAGTGTTAATCCACAGATCAAGTGTCAGTAATACCGAGGAGAGAATGAACCGTCGAATCACTTCATGTCTAGAACATATCATGACCGTCGAATTGTAAGTTACAAAAGTACATAGTAAAGAAACACACTTTACCCAACTCTACACTAGACCAAGTTATACTTAACTATTTCCTATGTGTTGGAATATCCTAACAAACACATTGGTATAACTCCATCTCTCTGAATGGACCTTATTCGTGAAAAGCAAGTCTAACACCTCCGGAAGTATTGTTCAGTTTTCAGCTCATCTTGGTTTCACACTAACTTGATTGTAAGATGTAGCACCTGCCAAACCCTTGGTCGATTGACACACATTCCAAGCCAAGGCAACACGATTGTTTCGATTGGGGTTGAGGGGCATATAGGTGCACAAGTAGTACAGTCGTCAAAGTCTTAGTTTCATCTCTGGTGTTGCTCCACTGCCAGTAGGCCTAGACAGTACCCGGTGGAGTCACATAGGAACACAAGCATGGCTCCGCTACCAGCGAGCTTGGTCAGTACCCCGTGAAGTTACTTGCATCACCTCCCTACATAGGAAGCCTTTCTCTTCTTTCGCCTTATTCATTTTGAATTTTGAATTTTTTGAATTTTTATTTTTTCCATTTTCAGTATGCATAGCACTTATTCATTTCAAAGGCAAAAGAGGGATCCTGAATTATTGAGAGAAGAAGAGGTTATTCCAACAGAGAATTATTTTATTGTATCTCTAACATGCTTGTTAAGGTTTTCCCCCTTACCTTACTCTACTTGACTGAGCTAACAAGGGTTAACCCAAAAACAATCGACTAAAGAAGATGACACTAGTTAGTGTGCAAACATTGTGTTTACACCAAGGTTCACTTCGAACAGTACGTATTTTCCTTCAACGTATCATGGAATAAAAGTAACAAGCTCATCATACAGAGGTAAGATGACAAATAACCAAGTAGTGATAGTTATACAAGCCCTCTTGTACTTTACCCATCTCGCTTCAAGAGTCATACATGGTTTCATGCAAAAATAACCTATGAATGAAACAAGCGAACAAACTAAAAATCAATAAAGCAAAGCAAGAGCAAAAGCAAAAATGAAAGCGAAGCAAGTAAACAAGCAAGCAAACAAACAAATAAGCAAATAAAGCACGTAAGCAAACAAGCATGCAAGAAAACAACTAAAAGCAAACACTACTCCTACTCCTACACTAACAGTACATGGGCCTTATCATGTGAAGTGATACTTCCAATGCAGGCACTGGCGCATTGATAGACCCATGTTGGTGAAGGCTTGGTCCGAGAGCAACCTAATTGTGCAAACCAACAAGCAAGAAAGATATAATAATGAAGACAACCACACTTCGTGATTCAAAGTGCCCATGGGACATAAGTGAGTGTATGTGCATGACGGGCAGTCCATGGACTTATCATGATGTTGTGTCACACTACATGCAACTTTGAAGCATAAGCACACTCTTGACTGTGACATGAAAGCAAACGAAAGAAACAAATATAACTTGCGTCACACATGAGTGCTTGCAATGTAAGACTCCTCCAATGCATGAGAAATGGGATCGTGTAGTTCGAGTGGAGGAAGTAAAATCTAAGTGTTAGATTGAGCTTGAGTGCATACAAATGAGCGATGAGGAGCCTTGAGTGTTTGAATAATTTCTTGATCGGAAGCAAAACCAACCTTAGGATAGCAAGGACCTAACATAACCATCAGCTCAGGCTGAAGTGCCTCGACAGTCTGTGGGGTTTTGACTTCGTTGATAGATGGATCTTTGTAGACCAGTGGCTTAGGAAGATTAACAACGAGTGAATCAACATCATGATCAAATGATGAGGTGAAGGGATCACGATAACCAAGATCAGAAAATTCAAGATGTTGGTCGACATCTTCATGGTTTGATGAATCACACAGAGGGGTAGATGAGGAGGAAGGATGTTCACCCTCTACATTTCTAGAAAAAGTAGATGAAAGATCAAGTGGATTTCCAATGAATGATTGGTCCTCTCTGTTGTTGGATGATGGGCTAACATATGGTGTATCCTACGAAAGATCAACAATAGGTGCATCCATGGATGAGGACACACATGTGAAATCATGGATGGCAGGTTCACCAACGATGTTAAGAAAGAACGGAGGGGGCTCGAACAAAAGGGAGTCATCCTTTGCTGAGTGTTGATGCTCAAGCTCCCACTCATACTCTTCATGAATGACAGTGCATGTTGGTTGTGAAACACCCACTCTGTTAGTGGGTTGTTCCTCATTCACAACAAGTGAAGAGTCCAGAATGGATGAACACAAGACAGCGTCATTTGGAGGAACACCTGGGTACAAAGATGGAGGTTATAGAAAAGAATGCATATGAGGACTCGAAGGACTCACAACCAAATCTATGTGAAAACTGAGTGAAGTGATGTTGTGAGTGTGTGAAGGATGAACAAGTGTATGAGCATGATCCTCAACATCACTGGGAAGTGGTGCAGCTGTTGAATAAGAGGAAGGTGGAAATTTAGTTGAGACAATGCCCACTTCGACATGAGATTGCACAGCTCCATCAACGAAGAATGTTGAGCAAGACTTGATCTCAAACTTTCTCTTGGGACGAGCAGATGTTTTAAGGCACTACTCAAACCGGTCCCAAAGATAAGCAAGTTTCATATGGCTCCTCGAAGCTTGAAACTACAAGTCACGGAAGCACTGCCAAAAATCAATAACAAATTCATGCGGAGCCCTCCATTGTTGTAATAGTTTCCAATCAAGATGGTCTGGATCAAAATGATAGAACGTGTCTTCAATAAGATCACAAAAGTGCTCAAATGAGTGCACGATGTCAGCCGGTAGGCTGAGCACCCAACGAAATGGAGATTCGCAAAGTGTGTACGCAAGCAGTAAACCATCTTGTTCATCAAAAAACTCATCTTCCTCATGAATCATGGAAAGAAATTTACATAAGTTCTCAGGCTAGGCCACTTTGCCTTCACCATCATATGTGTGAGTGGACAAGAGATCGAAAAGCTTCCCCGAGATGAAGACATCTTCACAATTCGAAAAACACCTCGAGGGAAGAAGAGTGCAAGACTCCATGAAAGATATGCAAAGGTTCAAAACTGGATGAAAGGACACAACTTTTCATCAGGCCCTCATTCTAGTGCCACAAATGTTGATGGTGTTGGACCTGCCAACATGTCAAGGGAATCTTCCCGGTAAGAAGTCCCAATTAGACCTCAAACCATTTGGTGTAGGAGTCCCAGCAGTGGGTTGTAAGGTAATGCCTTGACCGAGATGTCACATAGAGGCAAGTAAGATAACTATGTCAATAGCAAGGGTGTGACTAATGCAATGAGTCAAGGAAGGTGCATGAGAGGTTCTAACACTTCGAAGGGGGAAGGAGGTGAAGGTGAGTTCTAGGTTGAAAGGGATCAGTCCCAACTCCGCTAGGAACACACAACACAAAAGGACATGCACAGCTTCCGATGGAGCAGCCCACTCAGATGCATCAGTCACATCATACAAGGTAAGACAACATGTACAACACTCATGGATTACTCTGAGACGAGTGTAACGGTTGTTACAGCAAGGTTCATTTGAAAGGTCTGTCTGATGTCTGGCAGAGCAGTCGAAACAAACGGTGCTAGCATCAACAACATATACAACACATTAACAACAATATTCATATAATTGCATGTGAATCAGTTCATACACAAGTACATAAGTTAAACAACATATATCATTAAGGCAACCGGAGCAGTCCAACTACAATAAAAACATATGCATGAACTTGTATTGGATCTTATTATATAAAGAACTGTAAGTCACAATCATACAATACATCCATGTAAACCTGCTAGCCTCAACAGTGGAATGTTACAGCCACATCTGCCTGATCCTCCAAAGAGATGTACTAGCTCCGTGCAGTGGAGAAGCCAAGGTGCATTACAATATTGTCCAAGCCTTCTTCAAGATAGTCTTAGTAGAAGCTTGGTTGACCAAAAGCCTATACAATGAGTTATGAGGGACTATTTATAGCAAAGGGTGGGGTGACCCTTGACATTCCCCTTTGTGACAGTTCAACTACCCTCATGACTCTCCACCTACTCTATGACTGTTACGTCTAACTATTGACACTTGACATACACTTGACATAACTCAACGTTACAATGCACATGTATTCATGTGAGACAACATGGCTTGAGCAAGCCAAGCAAGACATCACTAACACTCATTCCATTGTGGTGAGACCAACTCTTTGACATGCTTGTGATGGTGAAGGTGGTGAGCTAATGCCAAGCTTGGTCATCCATGATGGTGTGCATGCACCTCATGGTCACATCTTGATGAAGCAAACTCTTGCCTCCGTTGCAATCAGTGCATTGGTTCAGCTCCTTCATCCAACTCATCTGCTAACATGCGCAAGGTCTTCTTGGGTGCACCTGAACTAGAAACACACTGATTCATAGTGTCCATGTTGATCTCCAAGTGTGTGTTGGTGGTCATATGCATCAACTTGTCAAATTACATGTTCAACTCCAGTTGGACTTGCTTCTTATCTTCGCCTTGGTGAGTGTGTTTGAATTGGTTGGATTGCATGCATGTGCTCAATGACATGCATGATTTTGAATCCCTTGCATGTGATCAACAACACTTCTCACCATGTCTTCTGTGTGTCAACTTCTGGGATGGATCTTTAACTTGTAGGAGCGCAGTTTCATCCGTGAGTGCATGTTGCACGCACTGTTGTTCTTGTTCCTACTGCAACTCATTCGTCTATCTGTGCAGCTTCATGTTCTTCCTGAGCTGCTGCTTCAACATATGAACCTCCTTCTTTGTTCCATTCTATGTCTTCACATGATCTTCATGTCGTGTCGTCACCTCATAGCTGGAGCCTTCAAAGTTTCTTTCATCATCAATGGATCTGCTTGAGCTTACAACCTTGTTCCGCCTCCATGTTGTCAACAATCCTCCTCTTGCATTTGTTGCATTTGGTATATTGTCTTCAATTGATGTTCATGATGTTGCTTGTTGTGATGTTGTTGTTGTCATATCTTGATGTCATTGTCTACGAACAACTTGATGTCTTCGTGGGTAGGCAAGTCCATAGACACTTGATCGACTACATCCCAAGTGTTCTCTGAACGGTGTAATTGTCTCTGCTTTCTTGGCAACCATTGTACTTGTACTGCTGAGAGGCAGATAAACACATGTGATACCTAGAGACATGGAAACGCTCATGGCATGAAATATGTTAGTCGAAAACCAAAATGAACACAAGAACTAATTGGCAACATACCTGGGTGAATGATCATGAAGGTTGCGCAATTTCGACAGGGAGGTCGGGAGACCGACTGCAAAGACTACACAAGGCACAGTTTAGGCTACTGGGAGATTGACTATCTACTAGAACTGCGCAATGCATAATCCAGTCTAGCTACTGACTGTTGGGATCGTGCAATGCACAATTCTAGCTGGGAAGGACTGCTGGCCTAGGGACAAATTTGCGCAATTTCTTGGGCCAAGTAGCCACTATCCTCCAGAAATGCGCAAAATAGTCCTGGAGGCCAGTGCTAGGTAGGAATGCACAAATCTAGAGATGAAGGTGAGCCTTCCTTCCCCAGATTGCAGAAAGCAACCTTTGTGAAGGCAGAGTCCAAGCCAAGGTTGGCCTGACTCGTCGACGGGCAACTGAAAGCAACTAAGACAGTAAATGCAAGGCAACACTAAGTGATTAGCAGAAGTGATTGACAATGCATTCGAAACATGAATGAAAGATTCAGCAAACAAATCAACATGCATGTGGGTGAGGCAGTTCGTCAGTTGGGCGAACGTTCGTGCAACAGTTTCATGCATGCAACAGCAATGAGATATCAATGATAACTAAAATAGAGCTAGGAAAAGCTAGAATACATGTAAATGACTGCAAGCGTTCAAAGAAATCAAGCAAACAATACTCACACAAGCGAAAACACAAAAAGCGACAGAAATGCAGCACAAGGCATGGGAAGCGGGCTTATCCCAAAACAGTTGAGTTGAATGTGCTGACTGCTCCTAGATGTGATGTCGGATGTCCGAGATGCAAGATTGATGTGGGGAATGAGATCTGCAGCATCCAACTAATGATTTTTAATAACATCGAGGTTGTGACGCGCATGCCACAAATCTAGGGGAAGTGTCACTTGGTGGGAGGTTTCTGAATTACTCCTTGCATGTAACCTCCAACTGCTAAACATATATCCCTGAGACAAGGAATGCCTTTGCATGCTGCCTTGGGAGAAGCAGCCCATGCATAAAGTCTGTTTTGCTCAATCCCAGAGGGAACCGATCAACTCAGTTGCACATGTAAGAGACCGCTTGACTGCTAGAGAAAAATGTGCATTTCTGGTTGGGAGCTGGGCTGGCTGTCCAGGAGATTTGCGCAACTTCTGGGCAAAGAAACTGACTGCTACCCAAATTGGCACAAATTCTTGGCTCAACAGCATTGCTGGGGAAATTTGTGAAAATCTTGCTGGGAGAGTTGGCAGGTAGGATTGCGCAATCCTAGAGCCCAGTAGGTTGCCAGAGAGGATTGCACAATTTCTGGAGGGAAGGCTGATTGCCCTCCAGAAATGTGCAATTTTCAAGGGGAAGTTGCTCATCTTGCAATTGGACCAATTCCAAGTGAACAGCTTGTGAGGGGAATGGATCAAGTTGTGACCAATAGGCTGCCTTTGTGCAAGAAAGACACTGAATCTTGTGAACTTGACAAAGCAAGGCAAGTTGCTGTGAAGGTTGGAAGGTAGGCTCCAAAACGAGGCTAAGGCAAAATTTTGGAGGGTGGTTGTAGTCGCTACAATAAGATCTAATGGAAATATCAGGTTCCAATGCCCCAAGCACATGACGTACTATATTGTTGACTAAATCATCAATAGACGCGGGCATGGAACAAGTGGCCACGTAATTAACCTATGGCAGGGGTGATACCGCTTGCACACAAGGACCATTTAGGGAAGACGGTTGATTGGAAGCCATATTAGGACCAACCAATGTAAGTTGATCAATGATCACAATTTGTCCTTCATGCGGGAAACACATCACTCAAAAGAGGGAAGAGACAAGAGCTCCCATGACATAAACATGGTCACGACCAAGGAGTAGATTAAAATACAACGAGCCTTGGGAAACCACCACGTCTATATAGACATTCTTTCCTCCCAAAGTAATAGGCAACTTAGGAAGGATCCCTAACGGTTGATTGGTACCTCGGTTAAAAGCTAACATGGCAGGGAAAAGCTACAGAGAACCTAAAGCTTGCCAAGCAATTGATCATGACAGAATACTAACAGATTCACTCTCGTATATGACTGTGCTAGGTATGACCATATTATAATCATGTATTGTGATCTATAAAGGTACAAAACACGGAATACGATATCATGCCATTCGACTCCAATCAAAAGAAGTGACCAAACTACTTGGAGGGGGTGTCGTAGGAACGAGAGAGCTACCCCCTTGCACTACAGGAATATGAGAATTTCTCCCATGCACCTTGGGAACAGGAGGATTTCCCTCCAGTTCATTTGAAACTAAAGAAACAAGAAGAACTTGAGTAGTATGAGGTCCACTCTCTACCTGAAAGGTACAGTTACCTGAAGGTGGAGTCAGGTCTACCATTTTCTCAACCAATTGTTGGTTGAGAATGAACTCACGAGACTCACTTTTAGAGTGTGTGGGGTTGACCAAAGATGACTTTTGATCAATCACTTGATCAAATAGCAGAGGATCATGGGAAATCTTTTGAAAAACTGGCTAGAAGAAGAGGTTGAGAAGCGGTAAGATTATCCAACACTTTTGAGGCTTCATCCATACAAGGAAAAAGGTGAATAGGATGATTCTCTTCACATCACCTACAAGGAATTGACTCTTCCCTTTTCCCCATGGGCTTTACTATCACTAGTTGAAGGTTTATGACCAACATGATATCTAGAGGTTGATGAAAAAGGTCGATATACCAAAATTATAATACCTTGGGAATACCAGGACATTCTCGAAGAAGGTAGTCACCCTTGCAAATCTTGCAAGGGAATTTCACTTTAAGAGGGTGATTGGAAGGTTTCTCAACATCAACTGCATCTGTAGCAATGGCTTCTTAGTTGGCCCCTTGCTTATTTTTCTTCTTCTTAATCTTCCTTTTCTTATTCTTATTATCCACCTGGTTACTGACTTGCACGATTTCACAAAATGAAGAGGAAGAAGATTGAATAAGCGATGAAGGCAAAGAGTCAATGTTAGGATCAAATTGATGTTGATATTGTTTAGGTAGAGGAGAGCCTGGTTGAGGAATAGTTTGGACATTCGGAACCATAGGCGTCAAAAATAACCAAAATGGAAAACCAATGGTAAAATCAAGAAGGGACAATGTTGCCATGTAGGGAGCACCAACAGTTCCACAAGAAGGAAAAGGACTAGGATTCTCATCAAAGGGGTTACCTTGGTTGGTGAACTCAGGAATTGTTTCCATTAGTCTCAACTTAAGATATACTAAGGAGTATTTCCACAGGAAGGATGATTTTCTGCATTCAATTAATTGATTTTAGAAATTAACAACACAAAATCAATAAAGGGGTAAGCTACGCAAAAAGGGTTTACTAAGTATTCGTGAACTCCAGAATACCTCATGGCAAACCAAGAAGTATGAGCAGGAAATCTCCTCGAATGTTGTGTTCAGTGTATCACATTTACAAGGTGACTAACTTTGTTACCTATGGATGGATAGCAACCTATAGGGGGCTCCCAATATATACGTGGCGGTGTGGAAGTGCAGTCCGTAGTAGTGTTGTCTAATGTGTAATCGTTCGATGAGAGTGTTCCCATATACTTACCATGCGTGGAGCACCTTCGATATATCCGAAAGTACTCGAGAACAATCCTATACACTTCCATACATGGAATGGGATTTCACCCCCAGGATATAACGCTGGAAAATAATGACAAATCCTTAGTACGTTTAACGACACTGGGACATGTATCTAACCTAGACCTCTAAATGTTTTTTTATTAGTGACAAATGCTCCTTATGTTAATTGAGGTAAATTTTAAGTTTATCTTCAATTATTTTTCAATTTTATGGCTCAAAGTGATGTCACCTGAACACCTATGATGCAAATATATGAGAAAAATATTATTTTCCAATTCGATGAAAGCTAAACTAGTAAGGGCAGAGATTTCAAACAATTATGAACCAAGCAGTAATGCAACAAACAAAGTGCCCTTAACTAGTTTTTTACTTTTCACTTCCCAAATGCAACTTTTCAAAAGTAAAATTATTTTCACTTTTACTAAGATGCACTTATATGAGCTTTCATTTTTCTTTTCATTTTGAATGATTTAATGCACCTAATGCACTCTTTAGCTTTCAATCACCGAAAAATGTGATCTATTTTCAATGATGAATCTCAAAAAAATAACTTTTCAATGCAACTAATCTAATGCACCTTTATGAAAAGTAAATTTTCGAAATGAAAAATAAGTAAATGCAAGATCAATTTATTTTATGATTGCAAAAGAACTACTAATTCTCAGTCAACAACAAATTAGTACTTTCCCAATCATACAAGCAACAAACATGATTTTAATTGACTCAAAACATCCAAAAATCAATCAAAATTTCACTTTTTACCACTTAAAGGATGGGACTGACTTTTGCACACCAAAAATAAATTGAAAGCAAACATACAAATTATGTTGCACACAGAGCATGGAAATGACCTCAGAGACCATAACACACTAGAGTTTTCAATAGAAACCCTAAAAATTCTCACATTCAAGGACCAATGCTACTTTATATAGCAAAAACCCGTGCTGACAGGGTTATCAACGATACTTTTTATAGAAAAATGTGTCATTAGGGGAATTTTGAGGTCTAAAATGGGCCTCCTAAGGAAATTATAAAATCATATTGGAAATAATAAAATAAGATTAGATTACATCATCAAATTTTAGAGGGAAAAAAGAAAAAAACTATTTTTTCAACCTGTATTTTCAACTTATCTCCCTATGGGTTTACTCAAATTTCGAGCGGCAACACTCGTTGGCTGAAAATTTTGATTCCTCATCCAAGGAGCGATGGACCCTACTACACGAAAAATGCGAAATACATGAAAAACATGATTGCAATCACTTTTTTCATGTATTTCTCATTTTTCGTGTAGCAGGATCCATCGAAAGTATGCAACATGGGTACTCCATGGATGAGGAAATTAATTTAGCATCCAATGAGTACTCACACTCTAAATTTGAATAAAACCTTAGGGACATAAGTTGGAAATACGAGTTGAAAAAGTAGTTTTATTATTTTTTAATCTTTTTACATTTTTCCACCAAAAATGGTGAATCATCCCCCATTGTAGACATCATCATCTTGAATCCTATTGGTTCTTATAAAGTTTACTTTGGTTATACATTTTTCTTAGGAGGCCGATTTTAGACTCAAAATTCCCCTAATGGTTGGCAGGACTACTTTTCATAGCAAAACCCGCTTTGGTCTTTAGCGTAGGTAGACAATAGAAGACAAAGTCCTCAGTGCGACAATACGGGGAAAAACAAGCGCTAACAATGTGACTATTACTGATCAAACACGCGCTGAGCGAGGAAATCTTAGGAAAAACAAGAAAGACTCAAGAAGAAACTCTAGACCTAATATCCTAAGACACCAACAACTCAAAGTACATAATGAAAATCAATCAAAACAAAGGGTCGTTCAATGGTTGGCCAAACTTAATGAGAAGGAAAAAAATGAAAGGAGGATCAAAAGGGTGTAGGCTTCCCTACCGGAATCACCAATTTGTTAACCAAGCAATCCCTTCTACGACTAGAAACAATCCCTCTAGCCCAATGTGTGGGTCTAGTAACAACCATGACAAAACAAGCAAAATTCCCTAACCTAGATCAGAATGAGAAATGAGAAAGGGAGATGGCCTACCTCTGTCCTATGCGCTCAACCTTTGATGATGATCATGATCCCTTAGCTTCCAAGCTCACTCCTCGCTATTCCTTGCGTCTGAATACCTGCAAGAGAGATCAAAAGACAAAAATAAGAGAGGTCATAGCATATGAATTCCAATGTACGTTATACAACATATCGAGTATTATACTAAGCAAACTATCATATACAAGCTTACGGGAAGTAAAACATGCTTTGTATTAATGATTAAATCAAAGAGGGAATCATACAATTGGTGCCTTGATGTTGAAGGCCTCCTTTAGGATGGTTCCATGTCCTATCCAAACTTAACAAGCTCTCCTTTCCTCTCTCACAAAAATAGGAGCATCTAAGCACAATCGAGCAGAAGAATGGAAATCAACAATGACCAACCCATTGAGGAAGGTGAAGAATGGATTTATAGTGAGGGATGTGGATTTAGAGATCCACCAAAGGAGGAAGAAGGTCCTTATCCCAAAGGTAATATCATTAAATGTAGGATCAAGGGCTCTAAATGGGATTACTCGACCATATCGTCATCCAACAAATACCAACTCCTCGTTCTCGAGGCTTCTAGTAAGAGAAGCTCCTACTCCATTTTTGGAGAAAATATATAAAGAGGATTATCACGGATTTTCCTATCAAAAGTCACACTGCCAGTGCTAGTCACTATTTAGGCAAAAGGTTACCAGCATGGATTTGCCTATTAAAAGTAGCAATGGTCTTGAAAATTATGTTTTTTCACAAGTTTTGCCATAATTACTTCAAGACATTAGTTCTTTGTCTCTTCAGGGATGTATTAAGCATATAATTCATGGTGAATGAGTTTACACAACTTTTTTCACTTTACAACATTTGTGACGACAATGGCACAAAGGATGACACTTCAGGTATAGAGTTGGAAATGTGACAAAATATTGTGTAACAAGTGCAGCTTCGTCACAAGAGTGTGAAGCGAGCAAAGGAACAAATTTAATATGCAAAGATTACGAGCTATCAATACGAGATATTCTGGTGTAATTTCCATGAAGACCTTTATAATTGCTTGTGAAGGTTGCAGACAAAAGAAAATATTGAAAATCAGAGTAGACCTCCTCATACCTGGACTCATGCTAACCTAGTTGAGCTACACTGGTAGGATATAGACCTAAAACTGGTTGTCAACTTATGGGTGCAATCCACTTTAGCATAGTACATTATCGAGTTTATTGTAGAAGGCCATCTATCCTTTTTCAAGGTTAAGGCCGTGTTCAAGTTAGGGTTGCGAGGAAGACTGTTGAAGGAGATCTCATTGTGGGTTAAATTTTTAATGGTGGAAAATAATTTGTTGGTGATTCAAGGCCAATCCATGGCCACTTAAAGTCCTGGTATTATGGGAGGGGTATAAGGGGAGGAATGCTACCTAGTTGCGAGCTATGAAAATGTTGGAGAGATGGACGCAGATGAATTCTGAAAGGATAGAGATCTAAGGGCACAAAGGAGGGCACAGATAGTTGAAGAATGGTAGGAGAAATATTTGCAAGAGATTGATAGATGACAAAGGTAGCTATACCAAGTAGGAGTGATGTGGAGAAGCCTGGAAGCACGAGAAGGAGGAGGAAGATACCTGAATGATGGGGGTAGAGATATAGTGAAGCCTAGTTCAGCAGGAGAAGTTGAGACTGCCACTATGACACAAGTTGAAAGAAGCAATAGAGATTTCCCTCCACTAGCAGAGATGGAGAATCGAAATAGATTGAGCCCTGCATGCCCGAATGATGTGATGCACTTCACTATGAGAGGGTTGATTTATGAAGGTGATGCATCCCCCAATAATATTGACTCATTGATCAGCAGTTCAGGTGACATTCCCCTAACCTTCCCCTGGTACTTTATCAAAACCCTATTCAATTTTTATCTAAGCTAGTTAAAGTTATAAAGGTCCACAAAGTGCACAATACGTACAAGGTTGGTATTTCTGGTGATAGAGATAGTAGATGTAATTCAAGCCTCTAAGGATCATCATAACCTGGTTCCCAAGGGTTCCTACTTGTCTCATCGGTTCAACCGTGTATGGCTGGTAACATGGCAGGATCCTTTACCCGATATACTGAGTTCTCTAGGAAAGGAAATGAGGATGTCGAACAACCTTAGTACTTGTGTGAGGTTATCTGAATGGTTCACCAAAATTCAGATCCCATGAAACTGATTGAGTTTTAGACCACTCTTTGATAAAGAGCATTGCGATGGTTCATCAAGTGGTCCGCTTTACAGTAGAATCTGTCAATACATGAAGTCTAGTGGGAATTTGTTCAAGAACTCAAACTTTTGTAAACTAACCAACATGGGTTATCTAAACCGTGGAAATCAAGTAGTGAGAAGGAGAAAATGCTTGGGAAATGATGTATAGGTTTAAGGATGCTATTTGCAAGTTGAGTTATCCCATTCATCCCAATTGTCAACCAGATTGGTTCATTAAAGCATTGTTGTCATTCACTCACACTTCGCTAACCCTGTAGAAGATTAATACTCCGTATGACGTGTTTGAGCAAGAAACTAGGATCGAGGCCATGGTAGGATACCCACGCGAACACAAAGGAGGGACGGTTTCCCATGATCCCACTATCATAGGATTGCAGCATCAAATCGCTAATCTGACAAAGAAGTTGAGGGAAATGCAACCATTGCAACCTATGTCACCTCACATGTGATGTACCAACTACCGTATTGAGGGGCATCATACCACAAAGTTCCCAAGACTATGGGTCCCGAGGACTCCATCCATACCAGCAGGGCCTTCCACATCCTTACCCTCCATCGTAGTTACGCAAATTGGTACACAAGGGTTATATTCATGGTGCACATAGTTCCATGCCTTTCCTAAGCAGCAAGGTACATCTCCGAATGAATGTTATGAAATATACATAACATATGGACATATCCCACACCTTTTTCCAATTTTGTAGAAGTACTCAAATGTCCCAAACAACATCTTCTATGAGTTATGCAACTCACCGACTCACCATGTTGATCAATGTAGGGCATTAGACGCTCTAGCTGACTAGTTGGATCATTCAAACTACAAAATCAATGAAGATCCTTAAGGCGAGGAGGTGGAGGAATAAGGGGGGGAAGAATAGGAGGAAAAGGTATGATTCTTCGTTACAATTGAGATCAGGAGGGGCATGTTGTAAGAGATTTCCCGCTACCTAGAAGACCCTAGTACTCTTAGTAAAGAGTCAACACGCATGCAATAAAGGATTGTCCGGAACTAATTGCCAGATGAAAGGAGTGTAACCTGCAAAGGGGAGCAAATCTTATTGATGCAAAACCACGAGAAGCCAAACCAACTCCCCTGTCAAACATTAACCTAATCACCCGAGGGGGGAAGAAGACTAGAGCTGAATTTGGAGCCGTCGAACAACCAAGGATCATAAAGCCTGCTTCACCAAAGCATTCCTATGATTCTAGCTAGCAGAAGCAGTACTACAAAAAGTCATAGAGATTTTTAAAAAGTTGATTCCAACTAATGGGCCCCAAGAAGAACAGCCAAAATCTTCGAAGGCCAGAAGCCCGAAAATGTCGCAGAACAATTCCCAACCTGTAGCAGAATGTTTTAGGTTGTTTTTGCAAATCATAAATGACGAGAAAATGTCGGGGCAGTTACGTAAAAAGCTTAAAATTGTTTCCAAGGACGGGGAGCTCTTGGAAGGGCTCATTTCTGCTACTTTTCCCAAAAGGCATTCTAAACTAGTGCAAAGGACCAAAAAAATGATAGGGATGAAATTTTGGATTGATACCCAGATTGCAAGATTCCATATCAAGGACACGATGCTAGATTTGGGTTAAAACGTGGAAATTTTACCGAGAAAGACTGGGGAAACCCTAGAAAGGCCCAAGTTAGCATTATATCTTATTCAGTTGCGCATGGCGAATCAATATTGTATCATTCCAGTTGGATGCCTGGAAGATGTAGAAGTAGATATATTAGGGGTAAAGACATATACATATTTTGAGGTAATAGACATCATGGGAGAGAAATACCCCTACTGGCATTGTTGGGAATAGAATGGGCCTTTGAAAACTATGCAGTGATTGACCTAAAGAGAGAAACCATGACCTTCAAAGTGGATGGAGTTAGGGTGATTCAAACCTTGGATCCCTATCAAGGCCTTAGGTTCACTAAGCCAGTGGATGACAAAGAAGAACCTGAGTTACTAAATCAATTATACCAGCTCACAGCAGGAAAAAGGGAAGACCATCAATACTACGGTGGGTGGGTTAATTAGATGGGGAAGTGTTCAGAGCTCTAAATTTGGATCAGAAGTTGTGTGGGATGATTGGTAACAAGGCAGATAAGATATTAATTCCAAGAGATCTGCAACGATCCACTCTGTTGGCACAGAGGTACGAGAATTTCGTATTTTTAATGGTATGGGTTTTGTTATCAATTTTATCAATGAATTTTATTCGAACACTTTGGAAGCAAACAAAGTGCCCTTAATGGATGCCACCCTTCAAGTGACGCCTACAAGGTGTTGGGGCTCTCATCGCAACCATCTTAGAGAGTGGGAAATGGTTAACTCTGCATTGTTATCCAGATTCTGGTATTTAGAAGATAACTCATCCAGTCTTACTAAGTACGTAGGATATACTAATCCTCACCAACATCTACAGAACTATAAAGCCAGGTGGACTAGGGAAGGTCTTCCAAAGAATATGTGTGTGCTTAGTTTCATCCACGCTCTGGTGACATTTCCTTAAGCATGGTACATGAAGGAAGAAATAAGGAGGTAGACCAATGAATGGAACTATGTGACAGCCTAGTTCATTCATGATTTCTCCTTCACTAATGATGATGAAAGGATAATAGCTACCCTGAAAGCAGTCAAGAGGGTCTTGTGCCCACCATCTGAGCTTACTAAGGACTACTATGATCAGGATGATCACATATATGAATTTGGTTTCCATGAAGTTGTGGCTTGCAGGAAGATAAATCTTGAACCTGATAGAGACGATTTAGAGGGGTTAAGGCACTTGACCTTTAGGGAATCTGAAGGGGAGTCGAACATCGAATATGAACCTGTAACTCTTGGTTCGCATCTACAACCTCTGAAGTTGCGAAAGCACAACATTGGCACTGAAGAGAAGCCAAAATTAACCTATATTAGGGACTATTCGGATGAGCAGACCACCAAGGAAATTTTTGATCTTCTAAGGGAGTATGAAGACTTGTTCCATTCATCCATTACAAAACTTAAAGAAATCAAGGGGGAGTTGAGAGAGATCAAGATCGTGTTGAAGCTAGATGTTAGACTAGTGAAGCACCAACCATATAGATTAAAACCAAGGATCAAGGAGAAGGTAAAGAGGGAGATTACCAAGATGTTGGTGGCGGGACTTATCTTCCCAATTGATGAAGTTGAGTGAGTCAATCTGATTGTCATCGAGAAAAATAAGGATTCTAAATAAATATGAGTCTATGTAGATTATAGAAGTTTGAACAACACTCGCATCCATGACCCCTTCCCTACTCCATTCAGCAATTAAGTCCTCAATATTTCTGCAGGTAATGAAGCCTACTCTTTCACAGATGGATTCTCTAGTTACCACCAAGTTCGTATTGCAGAGGAGGATAAGAAGAAAACCACCTTCACGACAAAATGGGGATCTTTTTCTTACCATGTCATGCCATTTTGATTAAATAATGCACTAGTAGTATTCTCAAGGATCGTAATTACTACCTTCGCAACTATATTCAGATATTTTTGGAGGTGTATATGGATGATTGGATAGTTTATAGTTTATTGAAAAGACACTCCACCATGCTCCGAGTGATGTTTGATCGTTGCATGCAACTACGGATTTACTTGAACTTGAAGAAGTGCATCTTTGGTGTCCCCTTTGGAACACTCTTGGGGCATATAGTTTGTAAAAAAGGAGTGTGTATTGATCCTGCCAAGGTTACAGTAATCTTGAATACACCTCTGCAAGGTAGTATCAAACAACTAAGATCAACTCTTGGCCACACAGGCTACTACCATAGGTTCATCCACAACTATGCCCTGATCACTACACCACAAGAGAAGTTGTTGAAGAAATCTAAGCGGTTTTCCTGGTACAATGAATGTGACATTGCTTTCAATGTGTTAAAAGAGAAGCTAGAAAGTGCAACAATCTTGGTTTATCTGGATTGGAATAAAGAGTTCCATGTCCATATTCATGCGTCGAGAATCACTTTGGGAGTTTCTTTGGCCTAGCCCAGGGATGGTAACCTCAATCACCCAATCTATTTCGCCAACAGAAAGAATTTCACTACGGAAGAGAATTACACCACGACTGAAAGGGAAGCTCTCGTGATGGTGTACTTTCCGCAGAAATTTTGGCACTACCTTCTAGGTTGTTCATTCAAGTTCTTTACTAGCCATTATGCATTGAAGTACCTAGTAAATAATCTTATGCTCAAAGGGAGAATTTGTATATGGCTCCTATTGTTCTAGGAGCTTACATTCAAAGTATTTGTAATGCCAGGGAGGATGAATGTGGGACTTGATCATCTTTCCTAGCTGGAGTTAGGCGAAGTTGGGCGGTCAATAGACGATCAACTGTTGGATGTTGATCTATTGCGGGTTGAGGCCATACTGACTATTTAGAAGACATTGCATTATTTCTAACCACAGGGAAATGTCGGGAAGAGTACAATGTAATAAAAACAATGCACATGGCAGTTTGAGTTACATATTATCAATTGATCGCAAGACAATTATACAAGATGGGACTCAATCATATATTGTGATAGTGCGTCCTCGATCATAAGAAGTAGGATGTGCTATGGGAATGTCATTCGAGTGTTGCAGGTGGACACAGGGGAGGGAAATCCATGGCAAGGAAAGTTCTACAAGTAGGAATCTGGTGGCCTGCGATTTTCCAAGATGCAAAGGATTACACCAAGAAATGTGATGTTTGTCAATGGGTGGCACAACCATCACACTAGGATGAACTTCATTCGCATCTTGTATGGGCACTCTAGGCATTTGAAAAGTGGGTGGTGGACTTTATGGAGCTTATTAATCCACCATCACTCCCATGCCAGCTACATTATCACTGCCACAAATTACCTCACCAAATGGGTTGAAGCTACCCCAATTAAATATTGCATTGCAGACACTGCTTCCTGGCTCATCTTCGA
Organism: Pinus taeda; assembly: GCA_000404065.3. Lineage (NCBI taxonomy): Eukaryota > Viridiplantae > Streptophyta > Pinopsida > Pinales > Pinaceae > Pinus > Pinus taeda. Next base: position 247,116 of record APFE031088616.1, on the reverse strand, counting down.
TAATATCATCACTTGATTTGGGTGCCCCCAGAGCCTCACTAGTGACCATGGAACCCACTCCATTAATAAGACAGTCACCACTCTGCTAAGGAACTTCATGATCCAACACCATAAAAGCAACCCATACCACCCTCGAGCAAACGACATTGTATCGAGACGAATGGGACGAGTGGGTATCGGCTACTTTATGGGCCTACCATACCACCATCAAATGCCTGCACAAATATACATTGTTCCAATTTGTTTATGGTCGAGAATTCGTAGTGCCCACCAATTTCATTATTCCCAATCTATTTATTATGCATGCCACTCAGATGATAGAAGATGAATCAATTGCAAAATGGTTGGACAAGCTCTGGGAGTTGGATGAAACGAGATTCCTGACATATTTTCATCAGACTATAAAAAAGGAGAGGAAGAAAGCATGGCACAACTGACACATAAAAAGGAATCCTTTTTCATTTGGGGACAAGATCCTCCTATATGACAATAAGTTTCTAAAACATCCTAAAAATATACAAATCCATTGGTTGGGACCATTCATTATTGCCGAAGTGCGAGAGTTCAAAGTTGTCAAACTTGCGCAACTGGACGAAATCCTATTGCATGGCTGGGTGAACTATGCACACCTGAAGCCCTTCCATGGCCCAACAGTTTCTTCACAAATTGATTTGATATCGGAAAGGGCATCGTAGATAGGTTTAGGATAGAATCAGTCAGTTAAATTTGAAGTCACATCAGTTATTTCAGTTGGGTCATTTATTTAAATTGCGTCAGTCATGAAAGTTGCGGAAATTATCTTAGTTGAGAATAAAGTTACTTGAGTCAGGTCTATTAGTCAGTTATGTGCACCCCTCGACAACTAATTATGGTCAGGGACTCGCACCTGGAAGTGGTCTTATCGACCATAATTAGAAATAATTGCCTACGTCTTTTTGAATTTGGGTTAAACCTCTCCTGTAAAATCCTTAACACATTCTGGTTATCATCATTTTAGGATTCACCATAATCTTGTCATAATTAACCATCATGATCACCCATCTTTTCAGTTTTTGCATCATCTAGGTCAGGTCCAGGTCATAATCATCGTTAATGTCATGATTTGAATCGAGTATAGAAAGTTTTTGCATTAATTAGTTAAATGGTCTAATTCTCTCCATTGTCAAAGCTTAAGTGGTCGAATTACTAAGTCAAGCTTTTGTGACGAATTACCCTGGTCCTCATCCCAAATTGAAATCCCTTTTGTCTATTATGTATCGTCATTGAATTATAGTCATGACTGAGGTCTCCAAAAATTTTATTCCCACCCCTCCATTTGACTCCAGGATACTGAGCTTGAGAATCTCTATGGCAAGTATAAGAAGGCTGCACTTGTCGATAATAACCTATCAGGTTTTTTTAATTTCCTCATGCTTAACCGTGAAGTTTTTATAGAGACTGCAACCAGACCAGACAATATCCAAATATCTAGAATAAAAGAGGATTTTCGAGGAATAAAGAGGCCCACTTTGTTGAATTTACAGAGTCTACCAATCTTTGTCACTTTAGGCGCAACAATGCAATTTACCAAATTCCTTATTAGTCAGTTACATGGGGGTTCTCTCTGACATTCAACAATTAACGGGGCTATCTGTTGCAGGGGGCCACAATGTCGTCTATGTTTCATACTATTTCGAAGAGCATAAAGAAGATGGGTGACAACAACTACTACAACAAGTATGCTACTCAGTGTGGTGGCAAGGGAGCCAATATTGAACCAATTAATGTCCCCTCCATTAAATTCGCCTGTTAAATAATTGTTGGGAAAATAATGCACCATTACACAAAGGGTGAGTGCACCCTGAACACCATTTTAGTGGAAGAAACTTGTGAGAAAGGGGGAGAGTTGAATTGGTATAGTTATTTGTTGAATGAACTTTTTGAAGCCTGCGAAGGTGTGTACAAAAGGGCGACATATTTCATCTATGGATATCTTGTCATTTCTAACATATTACCTATCAAACGAGAAAATACCGATTACTCGTTTTTTTGAGGTCGCAAAAAATCATCCGATTTTGAAAAGTGTTGATTTAGAATACACCCTTTTTTTTGGGAGCATATTTTTGACACTTTAAATTTTCTCATGAACTTTTTTTTTTAAATGTTAGTGATTTTCATGTTGATTTTGAAAAGTGTTGATGAAACATCAACCCTTTTTTTTGGAACATATTTTTAACACTTTAAATTTTTTTATTTATCAAGTATTAATAAAAAATTTAAATGTTAGTGATTTTCATATTGATTTTGAGAAGTGTTGTTGTAGCATCAACCCCTTTTTCTAGAGGGCTTATTTTTGACACTTTAAATTTTCTAATGTATCAAGTGTGGATACTTTTTTTAAATGTTTGTGATTTTCATGCGAATTTTGAAAATCTTCAAAAAAAAAAATTAGACATTTTTGACACTTAAAATTTTCTCTTGTTCTAAGTATGCACAATTTTTTTTAAATGTTGATTATTTAACAATTGTACAAGTTACTTTGTTCCTCTTCTTGTTTTTCATCCTAAGATGTTTGTTTTTTTAAGGGATTTCCCATATATGTTTTTTTTTTTGTTTTTTTGCAATATTTTTTATAATAAAAATTTTTAATTATTTTTTGCAAAGTTTTAAAAAAATAATGATATTTGCAATGTATTTTTATAAGGAAATTTTAATTATTTTTACAATTTAAAAAAAAAAAATACATAATATTAATGGAGGTTAAGATTTTTTATAAATTTATATAATGTTAATTAATACTTCAATACAAAGAAATAATTCTCACTAAAATATACTAATTTAAATATATCTATATATATATGATGATGATGATGATGATGGTGGTGGTTACCGTCCACTCAGACCAAATTGGTCTATCAGACCTATAATATTTTTAATTTTTGATTGTCTGGCTCCTTGTCTTTCTTGGCGAGATTGGGATATATATATACAAAAAAATTAAAAACAAAAAACAAAATCAAATATATAATATATGGAAAATTTTAAAAAAAATAATTAAAAAAACAAATAAATAATAGTAGATTAAATAATAAAAAAATGAACAAAAGAAATACAAACTAAAATATTTTTTTAAATATATTAAAAATGAATTAAAATAAAAACATTGTAAAAAAAATAAAAATTATAAAATTATAAAAAAAATAGTTAAATATTTAAATTAATTAAATTTAATTATATATAGAAAGAAAAAAAGAAAGAAATTATTTTAACTTCCACAAGGCTAAAGATAACCTATGGGATAGATTGCTTCTTTATTTGCTTGATGTATTCGGCCCTTTTTCTGTGAAGCTTCAAATTAACTGCTCCCAGCTTCTCGACAAACCCCTCGCTAATAGATTATCCCAATTTCTAGTTGTCCGCATATCTGCATAGCTTTCCTTGTTGCCTTGAAGGCATCACATTCTAAAATGAAATTTTTTTCTCTCCACGTTATCGGAAGAACAAAAAATGCATATTGTTTCCTCCCACACTTATTTTGGCCTTTTCCAGCACCCTGTTTCACAACGGAGTTGATGAGAATTAGTCCTTAACTGACCAATAAGAATTTTGGCTCTCCAAGAAATATTAGCCTCTATGTATGCTTTTGGTTGATGACTATGAGTCTTTAGTGCGACTTTTTGGAAGCTTTTCCAGTGGGATTTTCTGGTCTAATTTCTCTAAAATCCTGTAAGAATTTATTGAAATTGCAAGTTTGATGGGTAAGCCTTGCACAATCCAAGAGCCCTAGGGGTTTTTGAGGGTGTTGAATCCATATATACAGTGAAAAACCAGTTTAAATAACACAAACCAAGATTTCACTTCAAATTTTTCCGCCGGGTTTCAGCGCGGGAAAGTCCAAAAAGTCGCACTAATTTAATTTTTTTTATAAAAACAAATGGCCCTCGGTCCCCACCTGGTTGAGGGTCGCTTTTGGAAATCAACCCTCGAATAGGTGGGGTCTTGAGAGTCACCTCAGGGTCAGCTAAGCGGCCTGGAGGCCAACTTGGTCGCCAACCACACCCCCCCTTGCCTAGTCGAGGGTCGATTCCTGGAATCGACGCTCAGCCAAGCAAGGGCGAAGGGTTTTTTTTTCCTTTAAACAACAACAACAATCCTAATTTTTTATAAAAAAAAAATTATTTTATTTAAAAAAAAAAAAAAAATTACGAAAATTTTTTTTTAAATTCAATATAGTTTTTTTAAATTTTAAATATTTTTTTAACCTTAATTTTTAATATCTTTATTAAATAATTTTTTAATTTTAGATCCAAGACTTTGGATCCATTAATGTAGATTACAAGTCTTTCGGAGATTAATTTTTAATTATAAGACTTAATTTATTTATTTTTTATTTTTTAACTGTTATTTTTTTTTTTTTTTTTTTTTTTTTTTTTTTTTTTTTTTTTTTTTTTAAGTGTTTTATTATATTTTATTATTTTTTTTACAATGTCTTATATTTTTTTCTAATTTAATTTTTAATATCTTTTTGTCTTAACACTTATTTTTATAATTTTTTATTTTTTTTATGGTTTTTTAATTTTTAATGCTTTTTAAGATTAAACAATGTTGGTATAAAGACACCAGGGCCTGGTTAAACCATTGGGAGATCGACGAGAATGTTGCATTGCAAAACATTAATAACATTAAAAATATTGTTAATTCTAAGTTCAAAGAAAAAATGTGGTGTGAGAAAGACTTAGCAGCTAAAAGAAAATTAAGATATTATAAGGAGGTCATCAACCCCACCCTAGAAGATCAAAAGTATCTCTCTGTTTTAACTAGCTCAAAGAAGAAAATTAATATAACCAAGATTAAAACGAACTCTTATGAGCTCCATAGTGAAACGGGTCGTTGGGCAGTTCTTAAAACACCATGGATGGAAAGGTTCTGCCATCTCTGTGAGAATACAAGCATCGAGGATGAAAATCACTTCCTCTTAGAGTGCCCCGTGTACAACCACATTAGATCTTAGTTTCAAAATCTTTGTTGCAACACTGACCTTCCTAGCCTTTTATGTTGTCAAAATTACAGTGAGCTCGGGAGGCTTCTCTCCAAGCTTTTTGACATAGGAATAAATCTTAAATCAAATTAATTAATCGTTCTTTAGGGCGATAGACCAAATTTGGTCTTTATGTGAACATTAACCACCATATCATCATCAATATATTTAAATTTATATTTATTTTAAATATATATAATATATATATTATATATATATATATATATATTATATATTTATATTATATATATATATATATATTATATATATATTAGTTTCTATTTAAAAAAATTATTTGTTTATTTTTTTAATTACTAATTCACTTTAATTTTTTATTTAAATTTAAATTTTTTCCTTTTAACTATATTATTTTTATCTTTTTTTTTTTAGAAATTTTTATCTTTGTAATTCAGTTATTTTTTTAATATTTTTTTAAATAATTTTTTTATTTACAAAATTTTAAATCAATTTTAAATTTAATTTTATTGTTTTATTTTAAGTTTTGTAAATTTTAAGTTTTTTTAAATGTTTCATATTTTTAATAATTTTTATTTAAAATCCATTTTTTTTTTTTTTAATTTTCTTTTTTCCTTTTTTGGAATGGTTTTTTCTTTTTTTAAGCAATTCATAACCTACAACCTAAAGATCAAGGAAAATACTCCCTATCCTATCCTCTTGTTCGAAGCTAGTTTGTCCCCCATTAAAAGTAAGAGTATGTTTAGATATCTGATGTATAAGAAGAAACTTTACTACGTGGAATCCAAGAGGCTCCCGAAAATTGCTTCTAACTTTAGTCAAAACCCCCACCGTTGCCTCAAGCGTGGGTGGCATAAGGATGCACAGTCTTGGCTCAACCATTGGGGAATCAAGGAGGAGATCATTATGGGAAGCAAAGATAGTGTCAAAGATACTATTACCTCTAATTTTAAGGACAAGTTTTGGGAGGATAAGTAGTTGGAGGGTAAAAGGAAGCTAAGATACTATAAGGAAGTGATCGACCCCACCCTTGATAACCAGAATTATCTCGTTTTGTTGACCAGTACTAAGAAAAAATGAACATCATTAAGATAAGAACTAATTCTCATAAGCTTTGAAGTGAAACCACGCAATGGTCTACTCCCAAGGCTCCTTGGAATGATAGAATCTGCCAGATTTGCAATACTAAGAAAGTGGAAGATGAAAATCACTTCCTTTTAGACAGTTAGCTTGTATGGGCCTAACCTAGGTTCAGAGATGATTTAGCCAAACAAATCCCAGTACTACTGGCCCTTTCAACAACAATCCGCAGAGCGCAGACTGAAGTCTCACCCGAAGTAGTATGGGAGGGTGCTAGAACCAGGTTTCTGCACCCTGGGGATGTTTCATGAGCTTCTGGCGGTCAGCGGTTTGACCCTGCGCACGTCGCTACGTGCATCTATTAGTCCCTTGCAACTTGTGATGTTGCCTTCGCTCAACCCTACTCAGGGCGTGATCCGTATTCTACCCAAGTTCCTCACTATTTGACATGTTATTACCCGATTACTTAACTATCTATGTAATACTAGTGATAATTAACAGTATATCCAGCAATCATATAAGTGCGCACAATAAACAAAACAATATAAATAAATAGAATGCAATACACAAGCAGATGTATAGAATTTGGAATCAAATTCTCTTTATTATTCTTTGTTCAAGGTTATAGACTTGACACCGCCCTATGCACTCAACTGTAGGGGTCCATGCACTTAGCTGCGGACTCTACTAGGCCTCTACGCACTCAGCTGCAGAGCCTCTTCCTACTACTACAACCAAATACACTTAGACTCTTCACTATATGATCTATCTTTACTCCTCTCCTTAGCTTCTTAGCTATCTTTACAACTTAGAGCCTCGCTATATTTATACAATCCCATGGTCCGCGGACCATGGGTAGGTTGACATGACATTACATTACATTACAAAACTTAGGGTGGACAACCCTATGACTCAACCTATACTTCATGCTCCACGCTAGCAATTCACAGAGTTTTACAATACATATGACCAAAACTTGGGCTTTGACCCCAAAACATGTTGTGGGGGGGATTCCATGCCCAACAGGCCCCCAACACAAACATTCTGACTCTCCCTCGAGTCACTCTGTTGACACAGTGAACTTGGCGCGGAGTCCCTCCAACTGGTCCCAAACGGCTTGAAGGTCCGCAGCGCACTGTTTTGTGGCTTGTTGGACCTGCTGCATGCACTCTTCCGATGCTTCCTTGTGAGGATCAAATGCCTGCCTTAGCGCGTAGAGCCCCTGCATCTGTACAAGCTTGCCCTCAATATCTACCGTAATGGTGAAGGCCTCGTCAATCCATGGTTGGATGCGCGCTTTGAGAAGTGCCTCTTTCTATCTTGCGGCATCCACCTACTCTTTCAGTGTCATTTCTTGCTGCATCTTTGCTAGCCATTCAGTGAGGATGATTGTCTGCGCAGTTCCCCTTACATTGTCGTAATGCTCCTGAAGCTCGCGCACCTCTATTTCCAGGTGTTGTATGTTGGGGTCCTTCTGCAAGGATGTGAGGACTCCAAAGGCTTGTTCCAACATACCAGTACAGTGCTGCACTTCCCATCTAATTTCTTCCAACCCTATTTGGATAGTGCTAATGCACTGCTCTCTAACTTTAGGGGGAGTGGAAGGTTGCGCCTTCAGCCGCAGCTCGGCAATCTGGAGATTCAACTCCAGTTGCACTCACGTTGTTTCCTTGTGTGCGTTTCAGACTCCACTTGCCAAATAGTGGATCCGCATTTCTGTTGGTAGAGCCACAGTGATGGACAACTCTGGGACACGCCGGCACACTTCATCCACTATCTGTACTAACTATTGGTTTTGTGACGGTAGTTCATCACGCTGCAGGCTGAGTTGTTCAATGTTGATCTTTTGCTTAATCATCAATTGAATCGCGTGGCCCTCCCTTGCGTGGAGCTCTACTGTTATTCCATCCTACAGTTGGTATCGTGTGTCTCACGGAAGGGAATCCAAATTAAGGCCAAGTCCCTTGATCCTGCCAATCGTGGCTCTATCAATCTCATTCTCTGTTGTTAGTGCTCCTTCTAGTAGCACTATGGTGCTAGCCATCCTTGTGGGTAGCATCTGCTCTGCTGCTGATGTGCCTGCTATGTCGTAGGTGGCTACAATTCCTTCTTATGGGGGCTGCACCTGTAGTTCCTGCCGTTGCGCCCTTAGGGCCCCCAACACAATCTGTTGCTCCGACATGGCTTCTTGGAGTGCTTCCTTGGTGACCTCGCGAACCGTGTCGCCAATGTCATAGAGGTCACCTTCCGTTAACGTGATCGGGTCAATGGCCAATTTGGAGGCCTTGACCTTTTCCGTGGACCCGATCTCTTTGTGACGCGCGGCCTTTTGAGTTGGGTGGAAGTTGTGCCCAGGTCCGTGCCTTCTTTTGCAAGGTTTGTGTCCTCTGCCTCCTGTCCTGTAGACAATTCCTAGCCCTATTGTTTCTGCATTGTTGTGACCTTTGTTGTCTGCGCTACTGCCGCTACTTCGGCGGCCTTTGCCTGCTCTGCCGCTGCCTTTGCTGCCTCGCAGACTACCCTTACCTCTGCTGTCACTTTTTCATTGTGCCTCTTCTTGGCCAACTGCGTGACACACAGCTTGGCCTCATCCTTTCTTTTTTGTGTTGTTGTTCTATCCAACTCCGCCAAATCCGGGGTGCACCACTAAGGAGGCCATGATTCTAGCACTGAAAAATTGCATCATCAGTGGCGATGAAGGGGAGATTGGTCCAATGCTATGCCAGATATTTTCGCACCTTGTTGTAAATATTGTGCATGTCCGCCTTGAAGTCTGCAAAGCTCTGCAGACTTTTGTGCACTGTGGGGGACAGGCGCGGCCTTCTATTAATCCACATCCAGATGCTCGCCTCTATGAGCACCCAGAAGATCTTCGTATCGTGAATCCGATTCACATCCTTGGTAGCCCAGAGCGACGTGTACTTTGCAGCCTCTGGTAAGTTGCGCTTAATGCTTGGGCGCTGACTGTCCTCTGGCAGTTCTCCCACTACCAGCAAAATGGACAAGAGCAACCACGCGTAGTGGAAGGTCTTACCCTGCTCCTGGGATTCCTTGCAGTTGATCAAGATTCCTCGCAGAGGAAGTCGGCCCAGTTGAATTGGACCCCCTTTGTGCATTGTTGGGCCAACGCAACAACCGACGCTGGTACTTCATCGCCACAACATTTTCTCATTACCTTCCCAGCCAAGAGTTGGGTGGCTACGCGCACCCCTTTATCTTTGATGTTGTTGATTACGTAACCCCTCTTTTTCTTCTCAAGTTTATATTTTTTCTTCATGGCTTCCGTGAGACCCAAATCGCCACTTTTTCCTATTATCGCCGTGGGGTCCTTTCCCGTATAGGGAACCTGAAAAATTTTGTGCATGAGATCAGTCGTGATGGGAATAGGCTCCTCCAGCCATAAGTACCCATCATGCACCAGGAAAAGCAGCTACCTGATGATGAAAATAATGATGGGCGCGCAATGAAAGTGTGGTATCCACAGCTGATGAAGCAATCCGACCTTCTCCACACCACGCAACCATTTATGTGGCTCTAATGTTGTGCTTGGCCCCTCTGTGCTCTACTTCATGAGGCTCTTTATCTCTAAGTGTGGGAACTTCTCGCTGTCCGTGAGGTCCCAATCTTCAAACTTCATTGTGGGCATGCAGCCCAGGTGTGAGCCCTCAAACACAATTCCATCAGGGAGAAGCGAGGTCTGGAGTGCGCTCTTTGTGGCATCCAGATCCTTTGGTATCTTGGTTTTCCCTTTTTGCGGAGGGACGTACTCGGGCAATTGTGTTGTAGAGCGCATCGATTAGATATCCTCTTCCATGTCCTCTGCTTCCTCTATCTCATCGATGAGAGCCTGTAGGTCCTCCTCCTCATCATCTATATTAATGGTGACAACCTTTCCCTTTTCTTCCATTGAGAGCTTACCAAACCACGGATTCCTCGGGGACATGCGGACTGGTCCCACTACCTGCTTATCTTTCTTGGGCCTTGGCATCCGAGGTGATTTCGGGATTTCCGGCACGACCCCAGTATCTTCGGGAACCTTGTGTACCGTGGGGTTTTGCGCGGCCTCATCGACGGTTCCTTCTACAACACCTAAACCTCTCCTAGTAGCCGTCATCTTGTTTGAACTCTTTGTGGTCATTCGCGAACTTCGGGGCTCGAATATCATTCGACGCTCAACACTCTGTGCTCTAATCAACTGCTCAAATCTCAAGTGAACAAGTGTTGTCTCGTGGCTAGCCCTTGAGTTTTATAGCACCTTTTGAATTCAAATTTGACTATTCCCCGCAATTTTAGGCCATCAATGCTTTCTTGGCGGCATATTGTCCCAAATATTTCCCTTAATTCATGTCTTAAATGCCCACCGCCCGCTCCATTTGGCCTTAAATAAGACATCTCGTCATGAACAGTGATACCAATGGTCACTTCCCAGCCTATCCTCGTGGCAGCGCAGCCCCCTGTGCGCAGGCGCAAACCTTGTGACATGTTGATTCTGCGCGAACCTCCCTTATCACGCAGCTCCCAAACAGACTCTTTTATAGTCCTAGCTCTCTTTCAACTGTCTGGAGTGCTGAGATTGTGCTTCCTATGGCTAGTCAGGTTTTCACATCACCTGTGCGAGGCTTCAACTTGCCTTCCAGTATAGTCCACAGAAAATCCTCAATTGCCTTCACGATAGTCAGCGCCGCGTGTTCTATTGTATGTAGTGCGCTCCCCTGATTACTGCGTTTGGTGAGATTCGGTCGTAGCCATGGCAGCAGAGTCATAAATTCTCAGCGACACTCTTCTAATTTAGTGGTATGATCATCCGCTCCTTGCCTTGTCATTCTTGGTTTATCGACGAGACATTCTTGCTTGATCTCGTCTTCCAGCCTCTTGACCTCGGCTTTCATCAAAATGCTTTTCTTCTCAGTCATAGCCAGTCTTTTTCGAGTTCATGAAGTCTAAGATTCCCTCACCGAATGGCTTCTTGAATCCTTATGTGTTTGACCTCGTGTAGTTGTGTGTTTTCTTCGTACTGGTCTTCGCGACTGTCACATCTGCGGGTGCTATTACGTGTGGATTCCCCTTTGCATTCTCTTCAGAAATTATGGTCTCTACTCTATTCCTCACTTTTGGAATCGTTTCCGCGGTCAGGGTTTTGCACATGGCCCTATAGGCCCATTGAACCACTGGTACGCGTAGGTCCCAATCAGTGCGTCTCACCTGGTGAACCCTGTTCAGGACTTTGCACACCCTATCGAATGCTTCTCTGTGGATAATTGGTAGCGTGCATCGCCTTTCTTGTTACTGCGGTTTGTTCCAATTCTCTATTCTAGGAGTGGCATGCGCTTCTACAGGCCATAAATCATATGTTTGTACCCATCGGGAAAGGTGGGTGTGCAAGTTGTCCCGCCCCTGCTGACTAGCTCTCGTTCTGAGCTAGGGTTTTCGAAAGCATAGATGCATCATCCTTCTGCATCTGCGCCAATCCTCAAAACTTCCTTGATGCGTACGCCACCATCGTGCAGGCGTTGCGCAGTGCCCTAGAGTATCGAACTGTTGTTGTTCTAGTATTGCACTTTGAAATTCATTCAGGAATTCATCCACCGCTGTCAACCCATCATATGTAGGTAGATCCCTTGCTTCTGTTGTCACACAGCACAGTGATCTAACCATCATGTTGAAATTAAGCGTTGTTACTTTGTGCAGTCAATTCTACCATCGCTTTATTTATTCGTCTGAATCCAAAGTGCAGGAGCTTTTGTGCTCCCACAAAATCCTTCCATCTGCAATTGGATTCACCCAATCCTCTTCTCACATGGTTATTTTGTAAATACAATTGAGATTGTCATCACTATCATTGTCACACACCAATTCAATGTATCGCGCTCCTTCGACTGGATCTAGCGGTACTACTACGCGTAGTGACTTTTTCTCAAAGATCATTTTGCGCTTTTTCAAATTTATGACTCTGTTCATATCAGTGGCCTAGTCTATTCATAGTAGCGCGAGATAGGGATTATTGTCATCGACAATCTCAGTCACTTCAAAAATCCTCCTGTGCGCTCACACCTTCAATATCTATTGTTACCCCTTGCAATCTTCCCATCAGCAAGATCTTCTATTGGTTCGCCATTCGTAACTGAATAGGAGACCACTATAGCGCAGGTCTGCCCATGCGTTCCCATGTTTGTTTTCGCAGTACATTCGCTCGTCCAATCTGGGATCTAGGATTACCTGATCCATTTCATACTCAATGATTTGCGCAATCTACCTCATTTACCTTCCTATGCGCAATGCATGCTTCCCAAGTTTTCGGACCACGCGTGGTTCTCCTGACCCCGTGTACCTAGTGATAAGTTCATGTAGTCCTTTTACTACCTTGCTGTCACGTAGTAGTTTCATCCATTTCTCCAAAAAGGTAGTGAGCATTGAAGGATCCATCCTTGGTCTAGTTGATCCTTACTACTTGAAGTGGAGACCTCCGTGAAGCTCTTCTTAGCTTCCATGAATGTCTCCTTCGCGCGTTCTAAATCAAATTCAGGTTCCTTAGTAGGATCCTTGCAAACCCATGCACTTTCTTCTGACTGTTTCCCTTTATCATCGCCAGTGGTCATACCGCTCCTGAGTGTCATGTTTACATTCAGGTTTTCTTTGCGTGGTTCAGACCTCATCATCTGCAAATTCTAAGTCAGAGGGGGCTAAAGTACCCCTTTTTCGCAAAGTCTTACTATCAATGTAGGGCAATCTTCTGCCTCATGATCAAACTGATTACATTACAAACATGATATTCTTTTCAGGTTTGTACAATCGCGGGCATAGTACCCTCGCCCTTTGCAATTGTAACAAATTAATTGTCCGTGACCCCTTCCTAGTCCCACTCCACCTCAACCTCGACTGTGCCCCTGAGACCTAGTGCGCGCCATTCCTACATTTGGATCAAGGGCTCGCGTTTCAGTCTGCACCCTATAGGTAAGAATCTAATCCATCATTAGTTCGTAGCTTCTGCAGGTGCGTTCATCATTTCCTACCAACCTGCAAAAATTACAAAACAATTGTTGGGACGTCTGCATATACTTCTACAATAGATGACAATTATCCGTAGTGTGCTTTCCTCCTATCTGACAGATCGCGCACCATAATGCAGGCGCCGCGCTTAGTCTTTCTTGTGCCTCAGGTCTTAATGGCATCGCCCCTCCTCCTGCCAAGTAATTCACGAACATTGGACAGTGGTCCTTGTTATGCCCCTGGCCTTTGCATTTTGCGCACCATACCTCCTTGCGCGCCTCTGGCCGAGGTATCCTATCCTGTTTCAAACTCTACATCTCCAAACACAGATTTTGCAGTTACGCATAGATTTGTTGGACTCCCAAACCAGGGTCTTGTATAGGGGTCTCATGCAATCTCATCGCCATCTCCAAAGCTTTGGCCTAGGTGTAAAGTTTTTGTTGTGACAGCACCATCCTCAACTGTGGTGTTAGTGACGCTACAAACCATGTGCGGTGTTGTCCATCCGTTAACATCATGTTGGCTTCATGAATCATACCCTTCAGTCTTTGGTCTAGATTCCAGGGGGTCTCGCCTGGGAGCATCGTGATCTCCTTAAACCCGATGATTGATTGTGTTTCTGACTTTGGCCTACTAAATTCCCTGTTCAGCACAGTCTGGATTTCTGTGATTCCTGCATTTGGATGGTCATTAGAATGCTTGATGTACTATGTTAATGCGCGATCCTGCAACGCACTTACCAGCATAGCCTTTTTGATATTGTCATCCATGACTCCTTGTGCTTCCCATACCGCTCTTACCACGAACCATAATTGGTCTGGATCTTCATTCCCTACTCCTTTGAATACCGGTATCTTGATCACACTTTCCATACTAAACTATGGTGGTGGCAGAGGTGGGATGGGTGGAGATGGAGGTGAGGAGGGTGAGACAGGTGGCGGTGTAGGTGGAGGTGGTAAGCGAGGAATTCGCTGCCTTATTAGACTGACCATGCTTCTTGGAGAAACTTTCACGAGATCCTCCTCACTTTCCCGCGAGGGGGAGATTAAGGGACTGGTTTCCAATTCTTCACTACTTCCACTTCTGTAGACCTTCCCACTCACAGTCCCTTGAGGAAACATCGCTCTGCCTCATTGTAGCTGACGGTCATATCTAACGCGAACTCAATGATAAATCCTCCTATAATTCGGTCGAGTCAATGGTCCACAGCTCGCGCGATCTTATCTCCTAACGCTTCTAGTCTGCGCACTAATTTCGGAGTCCACACGATTGGTTTGTTGAGCCTACACCTTCCCTGACTATCTGCTAGCTTCATGATCCACTCACACAGCTTAGAATGAAAGGATGCAAAGAAAATTTCATGGATTCCGTATACAAGTAGCACTCCAACCATTATTCCTTATATACTCGCAGATTTCTGTTTTCCTGCGCCGCGAACTCGTGAATCTTCTTGTCCAACCACCCTTCAATTTCTTTCTTTGTTGGATTCTAATGGCATGACATCAGACATCCCTTATGCAAATTCTGGTCTTGACAACAGAACCATTTGTTGGCTTGTATGGGCCTGACCCAGGTTCAGAGGTGATTTAGCAAAACAAATCCTGGTACTACTATCCCTTTCCACAACAGTCCGCGGACTGAGTTCTCACCCGAAGTAGTATGGGAGGGTGCTAGAACTAGGTTTCTGCACCTTGGGGATGTCTGATGAGCTTCTAGCAGTCCGTGGTTTAACCCTGCGCACGTCACTAAGCGCATCTATTAGTCCCTCGCAATTTGTGATGTTGCCTTTGCGCAGTCCTACTCGTCGCACGATCCATATTCTACCCAAGTTCCTTACTATTTAACCTATTATTACCCGATTACTTAACTTATATGTGTAAGACTAGTGATAATTAATAGTATATCCAACAATCATATAAGTGTGTGCGATAAACAAAACAATATAAATGAATAGGATGCAATACACAAGCAGATACACAGAATTTGGAATCAACTTCTCTTTATTATTCTTCGTCAAGGTTACAGACTCGGCACCACCATACGCACTTAGCTGCAGGGGTCCGCGCACTCAGCTGCAGACTCTACTAGGCCTCTGCGCACTCAGTTGCAGAGCCTCTTCCTACTACTACAACCCAATACACTTAGACTCTTCACTATATGCTCTATCTCTACTCTGCTCCTTAGCTTCTTAGTTATCTTTACAACTTAGAGCCTCGCTCTATTTATACAATCTCATAGTCTGCAGACCATGGGTAGGCCGACATGACATTACGTTACATTGCAAAACTTAGGGCGAACAACCCTTTGACTAAACCTATACTTCGCGCTCTACGCCCGCAATTCGCGGAGTTTTATAATACATTTGACCAAAACTTGGGCTTTCAGCCCCAAAACATGCTATGGGGGGATTCCATACCCAACATAGACTGTCTGGCTCTTACTCACATCTGCCCTCAATTCCCTAACATCTGCCACAATTCCAATCTTGTTGGAGTATTAAGCCAGCCCAACTATAGCGATCTTGGAGCACTTCTTTCCCTTCTCTTTGATCACAGAAACAAGGTTTTGAAGAATCGCACTTAGATTTTTTCTCTTTCCTTGAGGTCTGATACATCGCATTGGTCTTAGTGGACGTTAATCATCATCATCATTTTTTTCATGTTTTTTTAATATTATTACTTCATTTTTATTTTTTTATTTTATGATTGAAATATGTTTTTAACTGTTTTTAGTTTGTATTTTTTTATTTTATTTTTTTATTATCTAATTCACTTTTATTTGATTGTTTTTTTAGTATTTATTTTTATGTTTTTTCCTTAAAAAAAATAGTTAATATTGTTTTTGTCACAATAAGTGGTTCAAAGCATGTCTAACTCTAAAAACTACTTTATGATTTCTCTTAAAGATATTTTGTATTTATTTTTTTATGTTTAATTTTTTTGTCATTATGTTTTTATTTATTAGTTGTTATTTTTTTTTACTTTTATTTTTTTCAATCTTTTAATTTTTGTTTTGTTTTGTATTTTTCATTTTATTTATTTATCTACTTATTTATTATTTTGTTTTATTTTATTTTTTTGTAGGGTTCGTGTCGATCATTAACTAGCAATCCGACCTCATTATGTGTCAATTTGATAATTGATGTTGGACAAGTCTCCCAGCGTATTAATTTCATGGTTGATTTTTAAGATTTCATTGAAATAGGTCGAGTTCGCCTACACCACATGTGAATTTGATGGTTGATTTTTAAATTTTCATTGCAATGTGTCAAGTCGTCTTAGGCTAAGATTTTAAAATATATATATTTTTAGCATTTAAAAAAGAAATTACTCTTGGTATAATGACTCTTTCATTCAAGTGTTAATTTTTTAAGTTTTTTTTAGTCATATAATTTTTCCATAATGTCATGGCTGAAATATATTGAATACTTAAGGTTTTTTATAGTCGTATTTGGTTTTAATTCCATGGTTGAAAAATTGCCAAAATTTTAAGGTTTTTCAAAGTCACAATATTTTATCTTTAATGTTATGGTTGAAAACAATTATAAGTATTTTATCTTTAACATCATGGTTGAAAATTGTTGGAATTTTAAGGCTTTTTGGAGACATGATATTTTATATTTAATGTCATGTCTGAAAATTATTGGAATTTTAAGGTTTTTTAGGGTCACGATATTTTTTTTTAATGTCATGCTTGAACATTGTTGGAATTTTAAGGGTTTTCAAAGTCATGATATCTTATATTTAATGCCATTGCTAAAAAATGTTGAAAAATTACCCAAAAAAAGAAGGAAAAAAGGTGGTAATGCAGAATCAACACTTTGTTTTCGGGTTGTACTTTTGGGGTTTTTTTACAAGATTTCTTGTTTTGAAGTAACAGTTCTTGTTTGATTGGTGACTTTGTTTTCCTTGGCTATGATGAACTTGTGCCCTTTGGAAGGTAGAGAGCAAGTGCTAGTCTCTAAAGATCAACCCCAAGCATTCAAATACTCACCATGGTGGCCTTCAAGGGACCTAAAAAAGGTGGTAATGCATAATCAACACTTTATTTTCGGGTTGTTTTTTTGGGAGTTTTTTACTATATTTCTTGTTTTGGAGTAACAATTCTCATTTTCTTGGTGACTTTGTTTTCTTTGGCTATGATGAACTTGTGCCCTCCGGAAGGCAGAGAGCTAATGCTAGTCTCTGAAGATCAGCCCCAGGCACTCAGATACTCACCATGGTGGCCTTCAGGGGACCTAAACAAAAAGAAAATCAACAAGGCCTCTTTCGCAAGATGGTATGAAAAGATGTGGGTTGTCACCAAGGCCAACCCCAGAATCCAAGAGTCACTTTTAGATAACTACTTGCATGTAGTATGGTTTGGTGTTTGCCATGGTAGAACTGGATTCACCCTAAAGTTGTCAACCCATACACGTTCCAAATGTGCGCTCTGCCTTACATTCTTTTAGAAGAGGCATTCCATGCCGAAGTATTGTCTTGGACCTGTAGGTCTTAACCATGTACAACAATTACCTGCAAACGAATTCTGAAAACAGAAAATATACAATGGCGAGAACATAAAACAAATACACAGATATTTTCCCTTGGATCCCAAAACCGGGACTACCAGATTGATTTTTCATTGTATTCATTTCAATGTTACAATACACATATATGCATGTTGAAGCATTCATAAACCCCAATCCATTAACCCTCAATTAGAACATAATCGTAGTTCCCTTGACTGGATCTACAAAATACCATGGGCATAAAACCATCATGCTCAAGACCATGTGAAAATCCCATGCACAAAACCATAGGTAGGTTCACCCACCTATTATAGGGTCCAAAAAAAATCTCAAGGCATTACCCCGAACCCCATGCCTCTGACTACTCGTGGAAAGAATATAATACACACCCAACATTCTCCCACTAGTTGTTTTCTTTTCCACGCAAGGGTTCACAGGAGAGCTTAGTCATTGGCTCCAACTTTGCAACGCCCATTGTTTCTCTACACCAAGAAAAATTCTCAGTGCTCACTCACTTATTCAATGCATCTGCAACATTCTTCAAAGTGTCCACCTTTACCAGCATCACCCTTTTTTCCTCAACCATATCCCTCACAAAGTGAGATTGAACATCAATGTGCTTTGTATTTGAATGATAAGCAGGGTTCTTTGCCAAGAAAATTGCAGTTTGGCTATCACATTCTATCCTTATAACTCATTTTACTAACCCCATTCTACAGTATTGACTCAACATACTTCCTTTGGTTTAACCAGATCTTCCTCTTTGACTGATCTCATTTAATTTCCATGCCCAAAATATAGTTTGCGGCACTAAGGTCCTTCATGTCGAATTTGGAGGACAATTAGGTCTTCAAATCCTGGATAATTTCTTTGTCAATTCCAATCAACAACATATCATCCACATGCAAGACCAAATAAATAACATGGTCACCAATTAATTTAAAATACACACAGTGATCAGCTTTGCTTTTGGTGAAGCCAATTTTCTGTATATATGTATAAAAAATTTAATACCACATCCTTGGTGATTGTTTTAACCCGTACATATAATTTTAACCTACATACCAGTTCTTTCTTACCCTTCACTGCAAAGCCTCTAGGTTGCCTCATGTAGATCTCTTCTTCCAAATCGCAATGAAGAAATGTTGTCTTCACATCCATCTGTTCTACCTCAAAATAAAAAGCAGTAGCAATAGATAAAAGTAATATAATAGAAGCTAACTTGGCTATAGGAGAAGAAATATCACCAATCAATTCCCGACACCTGGGAATAACCTTTTGCTACTAACCGAGCTTTGTATTTCTCCACCTTTCCTTTTGCATTCATCTTCTTCTTAAACACCCATTTGCTTCCAATGGGTTTCCTTCCAACTAGAAACTCCACCAGATCCCAAGCCTCTTTTTTGTCCAAAGATGTCATTTGATCAACCATGACCTCTTTCCAGAGTTTTCCATCCTTTGAATCTACTTCCTCCCTAACAGTTCTAGGATCATCATCAGTAATAGATAAAGAAAAATTTCAATGGAAAGTATATGGACTATACCTTTCTAGTTGCCTTCTCTCTCGAATGATCTTCTCAAAACTGGAGTTTGTGGCTCTTCTTCTTCTAATTCTTGTTCTGTTGTTGAGTCTGATTCTTCCTCCTTTAGCTCAAACTCTATCTTCTCAGCAATGCATGTTTAATAACATATTTCACCTCTATAAACACCACATCTCGATTGTACACAACCTTCATTGTTTCTAGGTTCCAAAGCTTATAACCTTCTAAACCATCCTTATACTCACTAAATATGCACCTTTCATATTTAATATCCATCTTGGTTTTTTTCTCTTTTGGAACATGTACATATGCATCACAGCCAAATACCCTCAAATGTAAAAGATAGGGTTTCTTACCAATCCATACCTCATGCGGAGTCTTATCCTCCAACGTTGATGAAGGTGATATGTTAACCAGGTAACATGTAGTCTCCACTGCCTCTACCCAAAATTCATGTCCTAACCTGGCATTATTGAGCATGCTTCTTGCATTTTCCATCAATGCCTCATTCATTCTTTTTGTAACTCCATTTTGTTGAGGTGTGTGTTTTGTCAATTTAATGTTCTTAAATTACAAGCATAAATTATCGACCAAAGTTGGTAAACTTATGAAGTGCAGGTGCACTATATATGCTAGAATCCTTTCCTTTAGTTTGTAAGATGGTGTTTATATTTGTTTTGGGATTTTCGTTGTTTATCTAGGTTCCTATTAGATAAGAGTTAGATTTTTAATGAGTGAAAGTTAAGTTATTGTTAGACTGATCTACCAAGTCATATCTATGTTGAGTATCATTCTAAATCATATTATGTTAATCATTTTACCATTATGAATATATCCTAAACACCTTGCTTCTATAAAAAAAGTATTGAAATTCAAATGATTCTAAGAGCAAGAAAACAATCCTTCAAAAGTTGTCTGCAAAGTATTCACAAACTTTGATTCTAAAAAGCATGAAAGTAATCTTCTAACGCTGACTATAGAGTAGATACAAATTTTGATTCTAAAAGCATAAAAACAATGGTTGTAATTAAGCGAAAAGCATTGAAGAAACTAAACCATTAAACCATTGTGAAGAAATTCAAGTGCAAATGAAATAACAAAATGATAAATGAAATAACGAGATTTAATTGAGTTATAACGAAATGCTGAATAGCAAAGTAAGGAAACTAAACTAGAAATAAATAACAATGCGAAAACAAAAAGAGAGAAAATGAAATAAACTAAACCTCAACTATCTGCAGGGGCCCTTCGCATACAGTAGGTGTAAATCACACTCACATACACATCGAATAACAGAAAAGTAACTTTAATTTAATACGAGAACAAAGGTTTGTTTCGCAATTCTTCAAAGATTTAACTAGTACTTCCTCCCCTATCCTTTACAAAAGATACATGTTTATATATAAAATATGTGATCAACAGTTTGAGACTTCTACGCCTATAGGTCTTTTAATCAATCCTTATTCAAATTCGAAACTTAACAAGTAAAAGCGTTATCTCGGCGATTTTCTATTTGGAAAGTAAATCGAACAAACGTGATACATTCAGACTTTTTTTGCTATGTGTTTGGCCCGTGCCTTTGACTGCACCACTGTGTGATTCCTTTAGTGAATTGACTTGAGCGAATAGAAGGAGATCCATGAGGGTATTGATCCTCAACCACCCATATGCTTCTTTGCTTCGTTGGCGCACCAGAACCCCGCAAACCATGGAGGTAGCTGCAGATTTGTAAAATAGCTGCATAATCATGATAATTCTGTAGCTAATGCAATCTTTAACAAAATAATAAGGCACATTAAAGAATATGAAAAATAAGACATATGAGAGTTTTTACCTTATCAAAATCTATGGTTCACTGCTTTTATCGAGTTGATAACGATGATGAAAAAGAGGAAAATGGAGGGAAAAGGGTGTCAAAACAAAACAGTTATGGAACTATACATTCTCCCACACTGAAGATTTTTTATGTCCTCATAGAAAACACAAAATTGATATCTTTGTTGAACTACTACATTTGCTTGGACACTTATGTCACTACATCTAACTTCATCCTTTTCACTTTCTTAACAGTCATTGCCATCCTTATTTTTCTCATGAGGATTTTGTACTTTAATTTTATAACCTGTCTCTGTAAAGCCCTGTTTTTCTTCTTCAATTTCTTGTTCTTCTTAAACCATGGAATTTGATTTAAAAGGAGGTTGTAACTCTTAGCTATTTGGATTTCATTTTGTGCTTTCAAGGCTTTATTTTCATTTTTAATGTACCTATTTAATGTCTCTAGTTCGAAGATTTCATGTTTTAATACATTGACTACTGGAGGTTCTCTGTGGTTCATTAAATTGGATTCCTTCTTTCTCTTGAATTGGAATTGATGTTCTAGCTGCATCCCTTTTCTCCAGAGATTCAATATAATCATAAATATCTTCGTCTTGGACTCTGGGGAGGCGAGGTGTAAGTTGGTGATGAAACTCTTGGAGATGTTCTAGGCGAAATTCTTGAATCTTCTTCTACCTCTGAGTCCTCTTTTGTTTCTTCATTGATATGCTCTATGCTCTTTAAGGGTAATTATTTTGTTGAGTTGAGTAAAGTACTCCTTCTTAGACCTATGACAGGGGCCTTTTGAGTTTTCTTCCTTTCTATTTAGACTTCTCTATTTGAGGTGAAACCTCTATTTCTTTATTGGATTTATTTCTTCTAACATTTCTTTTGTTTATTTTCTCTCTGCAAGAGGGATGTCATCCTCTGACAGTTCCTGCTACTGTTGTGGTTCTTGTTCCAGTTTCCTATTAATATTTCTTTTCCTTCCCCTCTTAGGTCTGTTGCTATTTCGCTTCCCATGAGTTTATTCCTGAAAGTGATTCTTTACTAAAAAGCTTTCCCAATTATCACCTATGTCTTGGAGATGAAATTCAACAATTATTTTGACTAGACCGTGGTGATATATTGTATTATCTATGAACTGAATTCTATTTGAACATTCCCTAACATCTTTCATAGACTATTCAGCAAGAAATATGGAAGATTTATCTCATTTTCTTCAAGAAAATTCATTAGCAGCCGAATATGATAGAAAAAGATACACCCAAACCTTCCTTCATATGTAACAAATTTTTGGATTATTAGAAGCAAATTGCTCCACTTAATTTTTAATGTCGTGCTTCGGATGCCCTTCTTGAAAATGGTGGTGTCCATGCTTTGTTTCTTCATGAAAACCTTCCAGTATTCTCTTTCAATAACTTTATTTTTGAACCATTTTTCTCCAATCTGCGGCAGTCCAGTAGCTTTAGCTATAAACGACTTTGTCACTGTGAATTTGATGTCTCATATCTCCACTTTGACTCCATCAAAAGCCCTAGCAAAGAATTTGGTCACTTCTTTATGGAAGCCATCGAATTTCTTTATAAACTCTAGCCACTGCACCTTCTGCAACAATTCTTTTGTCTGCGGATACCCCTCCAAAAATTTCTTCCCTATTGGTTATGTTCTGACTATCACTCCCATGGTCGAGAAGCTTCGTTTCAAAAATTGTGTTGTTTGACACGGTAGGACTGCTTGTAGGGATTTTATAATGGAAAGGTCGAGAGCGTGAATGATGGAATAATGACAGCGTGGATAGTGAGGGTATAAAGGAATGAGGTAAAATCTAACCGTTAAGAGCATTCATGTTTATGATTTGGGTGATCGGTTCAATGTATCGAGATATGAGTTATGATGATCGGGAGTGAATGATGGATTATACACCATTTGACATGACAGGATCAACTCTTAGCAATAATGATTTTCATTTTTGATAGTACTTTCTCTTATAATTCATATATGTAATGTTTTGATCCCTATTATTAAATTAAAGAAGTGCATACCTTTGAATTATTTGCTTCCTAACCTTTGGTTGCCCATTTTTTTATGTTGTCTTCAGTTGCTTTGCAGTGGAGGGAGTTAATCATTCCTTCAATTGTATCATTAGAAGTTTCTATCAAATTGGCCGCATAAAGTTATCGGAGCTGTAGAAAATCAATAATTTTGTAGTTATTTATTTTTTTGAAAAGAAAGGGATAAAAGAATATGGAATTCTAGAAAATGTGATATAAATCAAATTTAAGATGCTAAGAATTCTTGGTTTTCACCTTGAATTTTTTGCATAAATTCTTGACCAACTTCAAATCAGATTTGTTCTGGAAAATCTTTACAAATTCTTCCTTGGTCACTGGCTTATGATAGATCCTAAGTCGATGTCCATTCACTAAGAGAGAAACTTTTTCTTCATCAAAAGTCTTAATTCTGACTACTCCATTATCAAAAACATTTTCAATCTCATAAGGCCCAAGCCAGTGAGTTTGAAACTTTCCTTGGAAATTTTTGAACTTTGAATCAAAGAGTAATGTCCAGTCTCCTAGCTGAAATTTTCTTTCTTTGATGTATTTATCATGCCATTTGGATCTCTGTTGTTGGACTAAACTAGTCCTTTGGATAACTTCTTGCCTTATTTCATCAAGCTCATTGACTTGTCCCATTCTTTTCTTTTGTGCTTCTAATAAGACAAGTCCCAACTTGGTTATTGTCTTATAGGTCTAAATTTGGAACTCAATTGGAAATAGGACTTGCTTCCCATAAATAAGTTCATAGGGTGTATGTCATGTAGTGTTTCTCCATGTGGTACGGTAGGCCCATAGAGCTTCTGGACGCTTTTTTGCCCAATCCCTTCTGTGCAAGTGAACTATCTTGGTGAGGATAACTTTAATCACTTTGTTGGTAGACTCTACTTGTCCATTTGCTTGTGGATGGTATGGAGTAGATTTCCAATGCTTGATTTTATATTCTTCCACTATCTTTTTCACTACTCTGGATGTAAATTTATTTCCCTGATCTATTACAATTTCTCTTGGGACACCAAAAAGAGTAAAATTATCCTCAAAAAGAAATGGAACTACAACATTTTCAGTCACAAAAGAAAGTGCTTTAGCTTCTACCTATTTAGTAACATAATCAGTGCATACAAGAATATATTCTTTGTTTTGAAGATGGATTAATTGGTCCAACAAAATCCAAATCCCATTTTTCAAAAGGTTCAATGAGTACCTAAGGTTGTAGTGGCATTTCATCTGAAGGAACAGGTTCCCCATTCTTTGATAGCTATCACACCTCTTAACATATTCCTTGGCATCCTCAAAAAGGGAAGGACAATAATATCCTAAGAGAAGGACTTTGTAAGTAGTTCTTTTTTCAACAAAATGACCTCCACATAGTTCATCATGGCATGCTTTAAGTATCTCAGGTATTTCATCTTCTCTTACACACCTTCAGATGATGAGATATGGTCCTATCTTGTATAATTCTTCATTTATCCACGAATAAGATGCACTTGTTTGGATTATTCTTCTCTTTTCTCTAGGAAACAAATAGGAGGGTAACTTTCCTATAACTAAATAATTAGCAATATCTACAAACCAAGGTGATTTACTAGATATTGCAAAAATTCATTCATCAAGAAATCTATCCTCTACAAGTGTATCATTTTTATCATTTCGAATTCTAGACAAAAAGTCAGCAATTGTATTTTGTTTTCCAGGTCGGTCCAGAATGGTGATATTAAATTCTTGTAATATTAATAGCCATCTTGTTACTCTACCATTAGTAACTGGTTTATGCATTAAATATCTAATGGCAGAATGGTATGTATGAACGAAATTTTCATAGCCAGTGATGTAATGTCTGAATTTATTAATGGCATGAATGACAGTTGAAAACTTCTTTTCAGTTACAGTATAATTTAGCTCTGCGGGAGTTGAATTTTTATTGGTATAATAAATGGCATAAGGAGTGAAATCTTTTTGTCCTAACATAGCTCCTAGAGTTGTGTCTGGAGCATCAGTTGATATATGAAAAGGCAATTTCCAATTAGGTCCTTTTAAGATAGGTGCTTCAGAGATCTTCT
The DNA here is from genome assembly GCA_000404065.3 of Pinus taeda. Taxonomy (NCBI): domain Eukaryota; kingdom Viridiplantae; phylum Streptophyta; class Pinopsida; order Pinales; family Pinaceae; genus Pinus; species Pinus taeda. The sequence goes on along the minus strand of APFE031088616.1, from coordinate 222,073 downwards.
TTTTCAAGGTTTCAAAAGCCTTTTGACAATCAAAGTTCCAACTGAATTCACAGTCTTTGGTAAGTAATTTGAAGAGTGGAGATGCAAACTTTGTGAAATCTTCTATGAATATTCTATAATATCCAGTAAAACTAAGAAAACTCCTAACATTTCATTCACAATTTGGAATTGATAATTTGGAAATAATTTCTACCTTAGATGAGTCTACCTTAATTCCATTTCATGAAATATGGTGACCTAAAACAATTCCTTCATTAAACATCATAAAACATTTCTCATGACTTAATGAAAGATTTGCTTCTTTGCATCTTATGAGAACTTTTTCTAAATTTTCAAGTGCTTATTTAAAAGAATTCCATAAAATGTAAAATCTTCCATATATACTTCCACACAATCATGAATAAGATCAGAGAAAATTCCTAGTACTGCTCTTTGGGATGTTGTTGAAGCATTGGATAATCCAGAAGGAAGCACTTCGTAAGCATAAGTCCCCCATGGACATGTGAATTTGGTTTTGTCTTGATCTTCAGGTGCTACCTGAATTTGATTATACCCACTAAAACCATCCAAGAATGAGAAATACTTTTTTCCTGTTAATGTATCTAAAACTTGATCTATGAAAGAAAGTGGAAAATGATCTTTCAAAGTAGCATTTTTCCATTCCCTGTAATCAATGCATATTCTCCACTTTCCATTTTTCTTAGGAACGATTACTAGGGGTGAAACCCGTTGACTGTCTGATATTGGATAAATGAAATTTACATTTAACAGTTTCTGCAATTCCTCTTTAACAATTTCTTTTAATTTTGGATGCATTCTTCTTTGTCGTTGTCAAACTGGTCTAGCATATTCTTCAATATAAATATGATGCATGCAAGTTTTAGGATTAATTCCCTTCATATCAATGTATTCACATGTATATGCAGAAGAGTGTTTTTGCAATATTTCTACCAGCATCTTTTTATGTAATTATTCTAGGTTTTCATTGATATTCAAAATTTTCCCTGGAAGAAATTCTATTGAAGAGTTTCCAAAATTTTCCATAGAATGTAAAGACATTTGTCTAGATGATAGATATTCAATATTACATTGTTCTTGAAGATCCTAACTATTGTCACAATATAAATAGGGTTCATTATTTTCTATTGAATTTAGAATTTGATCCTCTTCATTTATTTGTGCAATAGTGAAAACTGGTTGTATATCATTATCATCATCTATCCATTCTTCATTTTCTACTTATGTCATTGCTTTTGCAGGTGGGTACAACGTAAATTTCTTTGTCGAGCTTCCATCTAAGATAAACATGTCTCTTGATCTACAATTGATAAAAGCATCATATGTAGCGAACCATGACCTTCCTAAAATTAAGGGATGTCCTCCTAAATTATTCTTTGGTGTTAAAATCATGAAATCAATTGGATATTTCCAAGAATCTAAAGATACATATATATCTTCTAACGCACCATCAGGTTTAATTACAGACCTATCTGCTAACTGTAACAATGTTGGTGTACATTGAAGATTAGGAAGCTTCAATTTATCCATAGTTTGTTTGCTCATTATGTTTATGGCTAGTCCTAGATCAATTAGTGTGTTTGGTATTTCAGTTCCATTGATGTGTGTTTTCACAATGGAACTTCCTGGATCTAAATATTTTTGAATTGTTGTTTTCCCCATCATGATGTCTATAATTCTCTCAACTAGTTGAATTCTTTTTATTTGAGTACTCAATTCCTTAATTGTTTTTGCAAAAATAGGTATCTCTTTTATTGCTTGTAATAAAGGAATTTTTATACACGCAGTTTTCAATTCATCTAACATATCATAATTAGGAAATATGATTTGTTTTTCTACTCCTTTATCGATTTTCCACCTTTCACGAAAAGGTGGTCTTGAGATAGATACTGAAGAGTGTTCCATAATAGGAGTATTATTAGAATGTATAGGATTTTCTTCTATTTCAATATTTTCCTTCTGAAGAAGGAAATCTCTTCTTCGGAGTAATTATTATCTTTTTGGGAATTCTTTTCTGTTTCCTGAATAACAACATATGGTTTCTTCTTTTCTAATACTCTACCAGACCTTAATTGAACATTATTCATATCTAATGGAGTTATCATATAAGTTTTAGGGTTTTGTCCTTCTAAGTTGTAAACAGGTTGTGAAGTTTTATTGATTTGGGAGTGGTTGAATGGGTAATTGATTTTTTCTTTGTGGAAATGGCAAAGAAAGTTGTGGATTTCCATTTTGAGCTTGAGCTTGAGGTAACTAGTTCGTTTGAGGGAAGTATTGTGGTGGAAAATTTGGACAAGGTGGCGGATATTGTTGATATTGAGAATATCTTCCATAAGGATTTTTTCATCCTTGATTCCAATATTGTGGTTGAGCCCAAGGCTGCCACGGCATAGGTGGATTCCAATTATTTTGTGAAGATTGTGCAAATTGTTGAGGATTAAAACCTTGAGTTTGATTTGTTTGAGGATTTTTCCATGGTCTTTTGGCAATAAAGTAAAGAGGGTCTATCTGATTTGGCATTCCTTCTTCACTGAACACAACCTTAAGACCTGGTATAGAGGGACATTCTTTTATATCGTGATTTTCTGCACATATATCACAGGTTTCTATGTTTTTTAAATCTAAAGGGCATTCTCTCATAGCATGTTTCTTTCTACACCTAGGACAAAAGATGGATAATGCAACATTTTTCACTTTCTGCTTGTTTTGTATTTTAAGGGTGTCAATTTTCTCACTGAGACTCCCCCAAATATTTTTTTTAAAGTTATCAAGCAAACTATCGATTTTTGCCCTACTTATTGTCCCGACTGCAAATCTATTTACTCTTGAAAAAAGAGGATCCCTTGGAATTTTACCTGTACTTTCTTTACCTCTTGAAATATGTACACATAAATCACAAATATCTACAAATGGTAACTCAGAAATATCTTCTTTTTCCATTAGATTGACAAGATCAATCGACTCATCTTCAATGGATTTTAGTAAGAGAGCTTTCAAAGTTTCCTCATCCAGATTATTCATTTTTTCCTTTTGATATTATAAACGAATATTTCGACAAAACCTTCAAGATTTTCATCTTCTTTTTGTACCATTTTGAAGACTAGATCTTTAATGCTATGAGGCATACAATAATCCTTGTATTTCTCCAAGAATTTTTTCATTTGTGCCCATGTTCTTATAAGATTTGTTCCTAAACTTATAAACCATTTTAATTTTGAATCCTTTAAGGTGGTAGTGAACAATTTTAGTTTTGAGCATCATGCAAATAATCATATGATCTACATAATACTTCAAATTCAAAAAGAAATATCTCTAGGTCTTCACTTCTTATTCCATGAAAATTAAGGAGGATATAAGGCAAGATGTTTTCCATTGTTAATGTTCTATCCTCATCAAGGATATGGAATCCAAAAGGTTATGGATCTCCCCTTCCTCTACCTCTACCACCTCCTCTTCTACCTCCTATATTTCCTCCTCCTCCTCCTCCTATCTTATGTTTTTCACCATTGACATTGTGTACTTCTCTTTCTCCCTCTTCATCCATGATGGATTCCTTAGAATAAATATATGGTTCTACAACATGATTATCTAGGTTTCCTTCTATTTCTTCTAGTTCCTCTATCAATGGTTAGAATTAGGTTCCTTCTTACTCTTCTTCAATAGGAACTTCCAGCTCTTGAGCTAGAAGTTGTTCTCCAGTTGAAGATAGGAAAATTATTCTTGTTGTTGGAGATGTAGGATCTACTTCGATTACAGCTTTTGTTGATGAAGTTGGTGAACCTTTAGATTGAATTTCGGATCTCAAGACTTCAGGAAGTCCATATTGGCCTGCTATGGATGGAATTCGAGTTTATGTGGGTGGTCTGGCAATACGTGGTCGTGATGGAGTCAGTGATGATGTCAGAATTAGTCTTCTTCCTCGACCTACAAACCTACCTCTAGAGTCTCTTTCCCTATGCATATCTTGTTTTTATTTGATTTTTTTAAGGCTTTTATATACACTTCCTCGGCAACGGCGCCAAAATGTTTGGTCAATTTAATGTTCTTAAATTGCAAGCATAAATTATCGACCGAAGCTGGTAAACTTATGAAGTGCAGGTGCACTATATATGCTAGAAGCCTTTCCTTTAGTTTGTAAGATTATGTTTATATTTGTTTTGGGATTTTCATTGTTTATCTAGGTTCCTATCAAATTAGAGTTAGATTTTTAATGAGTGAAATTTAAGCTATTGTTAGACTGATCTACCGGGTCATATCTGTGTTGAGTATCGTTCTAAATCATATTATGTTAATCATTTTACCATTATGAATCTATCCTAAACACCTTACTGCTATAAAACAAAGTATTGAAATTAAAATGATTATAAGAGAAAGAAAAAAATCCTTCAAAGTTGTCTACAAAGTATGTACAAACTTTGATTCTAAAAAGCATGAAAGTAATCTTCTAACGCTGACTACATAGTAGATCCAAGTTCTAATTCTAAAAGCATTAACTATAATTAACTGAAAAGCATTGAAGAAACTAAACCATTAAATGACTGTGAAGAAATTCAAGAGAAAATGAAATAACGAAATGATAAACGAAATAACGAGATTTAACTGAGTTATAACGAAACTATGAAATAGCAAAGTAAGGAAACTAAACTAGAAATAAATAACAATGCAATAACAGAAAGTAAGAAAATGAAATAAACTAAACCTTGGATGTTTGCAAGGGCCCTCCGCATGCAGTAGGTGTAAATCACACTCACATATGCATCGAATAACAGAAAGGTAACTTTAATTTAATACGAGAACAAAGGTCTATTTCACAACTCTTTAGAGATTTAACTATTACTTCCTCCCCTATCCTTTACAGAGGATACATGTTTATATATATAAAAAAAAAAATGTGCTCAACAGTTTGAGACTTCTACGCCTACAGGTATTTTAATCAATCCTTTTTCAAATTTGAAACTTAACAGTAAAAGTGTTATCTCGACGATTTGTTATTTGGAAAGCAAACCAGAGAAACGTGATGCATTCGGACTTCTGCTGCTACGTGTTTGACTCGTGCCTTTGACTGTGCCACTGTGTGATTCCTTCATTGAATTGACTCGAGCGAATAGGAGGAGATCCATGAGGGGATCGATCCTCAACCGCCCATATGCTTCTTCGCTTCGTTGGTGCACCAGAACCCCACAAACCATGGAGATAGTTGTAGATTTGTAAAATAGATGCAAAATCATGTTAATTTTGTAGATAATGCAATCTTTAACAAAATAAAAAGGCACATTAACGAATATGAAAAATAAGACATATGAGAGGTTTTACCTTATCAAAATCTACGGTTTACTGCTTTTATTGTGTTGATAATGATGATGAAAAAGAGAAAAATGGAGGAAAAAGTGTGTCAAAATAAAACAATTATGGAACTCTATAGTGTGTATGGAGTAATCTTTTGTCATGCTATACCACACTTCTTACAGAACTCTTTGAATTCCTCCTGCATAACTCTCCGCCATTATCTGTGCTCAACACCTTGATCTTATTCTTTTTCTAATTTTCCACCGGAGCCTTAGATTCTTTAAACCTGTCAAAGACTTCAAATTTCTTCCTAAGGAAATATATCCATGTATTCCTTGAGAAGTCATCTATAAAGGAGACATAGTACACAAACTTACCCAGTGATGGAACCAATATAGGTCCAAACACATCACCGTGCACAAGCTCTAATATCCCTTTCGCCCTCTTAGCATCATAGGGGAAACTCACCTAATCCAGCTTCCCATATACACAATGTTCACAGAAATTGAAATCCAAAGAGAAGTTAGACATACCTTCTACCATACAATTACCATGTAGTATTTGAAGGCCCTTCTCTCCAATATATCTAAGCCTTTGATGCCATAACATGGTATTTTCTCCAAAGACAACTAGGTTTTCTACTCCACTTTCCGGAAACAAAGAATTGTTGCACCCATCAATAATAGCGCTACCCAGAAGCTTGTACAAAGTTCCAATCCGAACTCCCCACATCAATACCAGTGCATCATCCATCTTGCTTATAGAGATCGGATTTCTGGCCAATGCAGGAATATGCAAAACACCACGAAGTGTTTTAATCCTTCCACCTTGCAACTTCAACTTGACTTCTAAGCGTGTGATGATTTTGTCCTTCCTGTCAACCCCTAAGAAGTCATCATCACCATCATATTTCTCATCCTTGCAGAACCACTTCCTATGGGGAGTGAAGTGAAAGGATGCACCTGAGTCAATCAACCATGCCTCATGATCTACATGTGTACTTGAAGAAGAAGCCAAGTACAACTCCCCAAATTCATATGTGGTGGTTTTCACTTCTGCAGAAGGAGCATCATCATATCTCTTTCCTTTCTCAAGAGCTTTATATCTACAATCCTTTTTGTAGTGCCCTTCCTTTCCGCATTTCCAACATACCTTTACAGGCTTTCCTAGAGATTTAGATCTCCCTATAGATATAGATCTCCCACTCGAGGACTTATTTTTATTTTTGTTCTAGGATCATCATTGTATATACAAGGCATCACCATTCTGGCTCTCCATATTTTTCCGTCTCATCTCCTCCAACAACAAGGATGAGACTATTTCATCAAATTTCAAGGTAGTTGTATTGCTACCTATTGCAACAACCAGACTATCCCATGAATTTGGTAGAGAACATAGAAAAATGATGCACTTATCTTCATTTGAAATGTTAATATCAATATATAACAATTGGCTTACCATAGTATTAAAGGAATTTAGATGCTCTATCACTGAGTCTCCATCCTTCATCCTTAGGTTATACAGCTTTTTCCATATTGACTATTTGTTCACCAAAGACTTAGATTGGTACAAAATCCCTAACTTGACCGACAAATCCTTTGTCATAGATTCCCTTGATACATTCAACAATATTGAATCTGAGATTCACAACCATATTGTGCTCTTTTCCTTTTTCTCCAACTTCTCCCAGTCTTTTGTTGACATTGTCATTGGTTTAGAACCCAAATCTACCACAATCCACTGATCTTTATCCACTAGCGGATCCTCCATATTGAGCTTCCACAACTCAAAACTTTGACCACTAAATTTTTTCGATCTTTATCTTTCCATTTCTCACCATCTTCATTCACCGCAATAATCAATCCCGCAGATCTCCCACTTAATAGGGTCTACCACAGGCTCGAGCAAAACCCATTAACAACAAAAGCGTCCCCTTGAAGCCGAAACAACTCTGATCCAAATGTAGATTATAACCCTATACAACAATTACCGGCAAACGAATTCTTAAAATAGAAAATATACAATGGCGAGAACATAAAACAAATACATAGATATTTTCCCCTATATCCCAAACAGGGACTACTAGATTGATTTTTCATTATATTCCTTTCAATGTTACAATTCGTATGTATAAATGTCAAAGCATTCATAAACCCCAATCCATTAACCCTGGATTAGAACATGATTATAGTTCCCTTGACTGGATCTACAAAATACCATGGGTAGAAAACCATCGTGCCCAAAACCATGTGCAAAACCCATGCACAAAACCATAGGTAGGTCCACCCACCTATTATAAGGTCCAAAAAAAATTATCGAGGCACTACCCTAGACCCCATGCAGGAGGGCTACTGCCCCCCTGCTACACCTAGCGCAAAGAACAGGGAGGGCTACTACTCTCCCAACCGTGCAGCTAGCCATGGAAATAATATCACACACACCCAACAGGGCCGGAGTTATTGGTGAGGTTTGGTTTGACAAGATAACATACTATTTCAAAGGGATGTCACCTACAGTGATGCCTAGTGAAACCCCTTCCACCTCCCGGAATCAAGTAGCAAAAGAGATGCTCAACCCAGTTTTGAAGAAACTCGAGACAATGATGATATCAATTCACAACACTCTAGAGGGTCTCAGGCCATTAGTAAGTCCCTTGCCCATGCTTTCTAAATTTCTTAATATTATTCCATTTTCTACTTTGTCATTCAACCCTGTGACTAACTCACTTCCTGTCGTGGGCCCCCACTCTATTACTGAACCCACCATTTAAGATACTCATCCAATTACTATTGGGCCTCCATCACTTCCCTGAAAACGTGTTACAATTACCTCATCCCAGGTCGTTGACCTTACCCACGTGGAACCACAACCCCTCACTAGCACATGAATCATTGAGGAAATACCGCAATCCACCTCCAGTATGTTCCCAGTGTCACACAACCCAACACAATGCACAACATCCCCCTCCAGAACTATTTCAAACCTTCCTCTGACTGACAACCTTCTCGGTACCGAGACCAAGATGGAAGTGGACTCTATAATTTAGTCCATCACTGACACTAACCAAGATACACTCATTGTTCACCCTATAACCATGGAGTCAGTTAACACACCTATGTTATCTGTGTTTCTAGAATAATGCCCAAAATCGACAACCGACCAGCATACCCACCCTTATTCCTAGGGCCCAGAAGATATGAATGTTATACCTCTGACATCTTGTTGAAAATGGCAACAAGAAATGTTAAAAATAGCATTGCTATAAATAGCAGTTCAGGTACCAATGTTGTTTATAGCAACAAGGAATGAAAAAAGGAAGTGTTAAAAATAGCATTGATATAAATAGCATTTCGGGATGGATCCCAATTTTAGTTAGTCCCTGAACTAAAATTGAGAAGCAAAATTCGAATTTGATCTTAGCAGTTGTTTGTAAAATAATTAATTAATTCATCTTGAGTTAATTAGTTGGAGAAAATCAAACATGAAGTTTATGTGGAGACATGCAACAGTTATCCCTTTGATTGAGGAAGTTATCCATCAATTAAGGAGATAAGGTTGAGTTGTAATTAGTTAGCTCATTTAATTGAGTTAAGTCCAGTTAGATTAGTCCCAATAGTTGGAGGAAGTGATTGTGAGTTCAGTTAGTTAATGTATGCATGCATGTAACTAGTGTACTTCAGATAACTAAATATTCTCTCAAAAATAACTCATGCATGTCAGTTCAGTCAGAGACCCAATTAAGATCAGAGGAAGGGATAGTGTACTATCAGTTGGAAGATTTTTCCTATATAGGAAACTTATCCATGCAGAAGGAATTATCTCCTTCAGGATTGCGCAGTTAGATCAGAAGTTAGTGAGTGTATGAAGAGGCCAATTCACATAGGTGGAAACGTTGGACCCCAAGGAAAACTGCACAAGGAAATCAGAGGCTTGGAGGGTAGAGGAGAAGGTTTCTGAGAAGCCTTTGACTGTCTATGAGTAGTAGATCGATTGCAAAGGGAGCAGGATAGCTTGTGAGCTGATTCTTTTTGTAATCTGAACGTATTTCCACTTGTATGATAATACAAAGATTGGGGTTTTAGGCTAAGGCTTTCCCCAGAGTATTCTTCTGTGTTCATGTGTGATTGATTTCTCATTCTCAGTTATATGTGTTCTATTTGATCTTGCTCAATTCGATTAAGCTTCCGCAAAGTTTGTTGTAGAAGTATATCTTATATTTTGCTTTAGTATATTGCAGAATCTGTTGATCTATAGTGGGAATTTCTACATGGTATCGGAGCAAAGGTGATCAGAGATGTGAACGGTATACAAAGAAGAGAAATCGAAGTAAAAAAAAAAATGGGTCACAAGTTTGCAAAGCAGATCTGAAAATTTTTGTGCAAAAGTTTTGAAAACAAATAGCAGATCTGGATTCCTTGCGAAAAAATACCCAAATTCAAAAAAAAATGGCTGAATCGGAGTTCGGATGAGGGAGATATCATTGATTTAAAATCAGCTCTTTTTCCAAAAAATTTCACAACGACGGGAAAGATGAAAGAGATTAGTGTGCTAGCCAAGAACCTGCATGCTTTTGAGGTTCAAGATGCATGCAAACCCTTGAGGAGCAAGGGAACTAATGGAGACTTGGTGGTTGAGAGGGAGAGTACATTACCTCTCAACATGCATCCATAGGAGAAGTCTTATACAATTATGGAGGAGCCACAATTAGTGAAGCAACTTCAAGAGGTTGTGGAGCAGTCACAACTGGGGAAGCCGAGAGGAGACAAAGTGGAGGCATCCACTCATGCAGAGACCTCCAGTAGGGGGAAATTTCGAGCCAAGTTGGTAAAGGGATCAAATGTATCCGTACTTCCAAGTCGGAGGTGGGGCGATGTGGAGTGATAGTCCCAAGAAGGCTGGAATAGGGGCAGGGTCATTGAGGACTTGTATTCAATTTAGAGGAGTGTAGCTCATGCCATTAAGGAGAGGTATGCATGCCTTAATTAAGGAGAGTGTAACATATGCATTAAAGAGAGCGTAAGAGGAATATTTTATGACTTGTCATTAATGAGTGTAAGAGGAATATGCCATTCTTTTATGAGTGCATAAAAGAGAGTGTAATGTATTAGTAAAAGAGAGAGAGAGTTACATAGAGCCATGAGTCATCAAGGAGAGAGGTGTGAAGTGATTTAGGAGATGAAAGTGACTTATAGTTCCCTTCTATTAATAATATCATAATCTCATAAAAGATAATAATAATAATAATAATGAAGATTAAGTCGATATTGAACTATTAGGTTTGACTAATGATAAGTTAAGTGATTTTCCCTCAACTACGCTTGATTACCAGTTTATACAAGGTGATTTACTATTTTTGGAAAGTCATGCTTGAGATGCTAGACATGACCATCTATTTTTTGAAAGTCACTCTAGGATTGTTAGAAAATAGGTTTTATTAAGGAAAGTCATCCCTGAGCTTCCCATGAGTGGTAATTTTTTTCTTGAGAATAGGTATTCTACACCTCTATTGCATGCATCTTCGTTCCTTAGTAGATTGAAGACTCTATGCCCTGATATACTCTAAAGATCCAAGATTCCACACCTAGATCTTTTTAAATATTCAGGACTTCGTGTCCTAAACATTTTATTATAGATCCAAGACTCCACTTCTTTATTTTTCATGGATTTAGGACTATGCGCCCTAATCCTTTTACTATGGATCCAAGACTCCACATCTTTATCTTTCATGGATTTAGGACTTTGTTCCCTAATTTCCATGGCTTCTCATCTGCTATGTTTTGAAACTCCATGTTTCACCTTAAGGTATTGATTGTGAGCTCATACCCATTTGATGGTTCGTTAGGAAGGTCTTGTTCCAGGACCTGCACACATCACAATCTCATAGATCAAAGGAATCAAATGAATTTCATAATTAACTTATTCACATTTTACGAGGATTGTGCATGAATTCCATAGATATTTTGGGTTTTGGAGAAATGACTTCCACAGTCATTTATAACTCGAGAATCCTTGTTAGCACTGACCAAGTCCCCTACCACATCCTACTTAGTACAAGATTAAGCATATATAATCATACAAATCATGTATCATCCATAAATCACAATTAACCATATGTTCCACATAACCATGATCATCCATGGATCTATCTATATCAATCCTGGATCACCATCCATGTCATACACTTATGTCCAAACTAGGATACCAAAAGGGAAAACATCGATAATATGCACTTAACCAAAATCAATCTTACCAAAATCAGTCTTTATCATAAGCACATAGCAACCATGTGACCTAAACTAGGTCTAATATAGCATACAAGCATATACATAAGTATAACATGCATAATCTTTGTATCACTGCATCAAAATCACCTTCTCCAAGTGTCATCAAAGCCACTTAACCAAAATTAGTCTTTATCATAAGCACGTAACAACTGTGTGACATAAACCAAGTCTATAGCATACAAGCATATACATAAGTCTAACATGGATAATATTTGTATCACTGCATTTAAATCACACTCTCCAAGTGTCATCAAAGCTATCTCACAAATAAGGGACACTAAATCCTGGATTTGGATTATGGATGCATGCGGTGAAGCATGGGAAAGGCATTAGAGGCAGTGTTTCCTGGTGTCTATGGATAGAGACGATATGGTCTCTCGACTTTCAACACTATTGTGTACATGTTTTTTCTATGTGTATTGTATATGTGTATTTTTTGTGAGTATTATGTGTATGTGTATATGATATGGTACACGGTGTATATGTGCATGTGTTATGTAATGTTTTTGGGTAGACATGTATGGGTTTGTCTAGGCCTTTGTGCTGTGTAATGTGTATGGGATAGGTAGGTATGATACTTCTTGATCCTATGAAAGTGTGGAATACACCTATATTCCTGTCAACATAAGACTGCCGGGATTGGTAGTGCCCATATTCGTTGGGTAGTGACTAGGATTGATCACACACACACATCCACCATTGGGTACTTTCCTGATGGGAAATCGATCCATTGTGTGTATGTGGTCAAATGTTTGTACATATTCAAAGAGAAGTCATTGATAGGTTGGAAACTGATCCAATGTGTGTACATATTCAAAGAGAAGAGAAGTCATTGGGTGCTTGCCACAGGGTTGGCAACCGATCCAGTGTGTGTACAGGAAAAGAAAAGGATATTGAGTGCTTGCTAGGTTGGAAACCGATCCATTGTGTGTAAATAAAGTAGCAAAGAGAACAATCCAAGTTGGATTAAACACCTCCAAAGCATAAAAATACTCCTAAGGGCCATTGGGGAAATCATTGAATTATGATAAATTTTCTATCATATTTTGATTTTGACGGTTGAATTCTAACTTGAAGTTTATCATATCTTGTTTGTTGGTTGAACCAAATGTGTGGAACATCATAAATGTTGTAAAGAGATGAGTCTATAAATATCTATGAAACAATATGTATATTTTTCAAATGTGTTTCATTGTATATGGTATTGCACCCCGAGGATGGTGTTCCCCCTATGAGGGGAGGGGTTTGTGGTAGCCCCAATTGTTGGCACTCATGTATGCAATGTAAATATTTTTATAAAATGGGTTGAGTAATGAGACATGGATACCAGATACTAAGGAGGGTGATTCTTGGGTTTTAATTTTTGTGACTACTAAGGAGGTTGGTAGGTATGCACTCTAAATGAGCTAAAGCATGCCATTAAGAGGAATATGGACAAGAGGACAAGGTCCATGCTTCCTTGGAGAAAAATAAAATCAAGAGAGGATGATGTCATTGAGAAGTTATGCCACAACACGTAAGCGAAGAGTGGGTTGTTGGGTTGCAATTATCAAACAAAAATAGGCGGGAGACATGGCATGACCACACATGCTAGGAAGGTTTTGCACAACTTGTCATATAACATGGGAAGAACCACCCTGGATGAGAGCGAAAGGAGAGGAAGGACACATGGGAATTGCAGGGGGGAACATAGAAGCAAACAAGAGAAGGTTGTTGTGGAGAAGGCATGGAAAGGCAAGGAGAAAAAGAACATCGTGGAATAGTGAGGCAAAGGAAAAAATCTAGAGAACAACAGGAAAGGAGACTCGAGTAGCTTGAAAGAAAATAAGTACACCAAGAGAAAATATAGGGGTAAGAGTGGGATAAATTTTGGTTGGAAAGAAGTCAAAAAGAAATCACTTCTGGGTGGGGAAGAAATTTCCTCTCAAGCCACTAGTGGCCGAAGGGTGGATACGGTGATTCTCGCAAATCCTGAAGGGATGCAGTGGAGGAATTATTCTTAGGAAAATACCTAGAGGATTTTTGGATGGATTCCTTGCTATATGTTTGATTTTTCTTAGGTTTTAGATTCCCCAAGTTGGGTGGAACTAGGATTCATTACTATATGTTTGATTTCTTTGAGGTTCTTGAATCCCCAAGTTGGTTGGAACTAGTCTTCCTTGCTATATGCTTCATTTTGCTGAGGTTCTACAGTCCCCAAGTTTGGTGGAACCAAACTTCCTTTCTATATGTTTGCTTTTGTTGAGTTTCTAGAGTCCCCAAGTTCGGTGGAACCACATTTTTGAGTTTTGAAGGGTGGATACAACGAGTCTCTAGACTCCCTATGCATTTTGTTGCTTGAAACTTAGCTGGGGGTTGGAGGTGGAATGATCCCTAGAGTCCCTGGAGTAGATGGAGGTTGTGTTTCAACATTTGAGCAAAAGACCCCTCAGTCTCTAGAATTTGGCTTAGGGGTTATAACTGTAAGTGAGAACTCATTACAACTATCTATGGTTGGGTGGAGAGTCATAGTCCTGGACTCAGTTGCTCAGAAACTCACAAGATAAGTTTACGTTATGTGTTTCCCATAATAATGAATGTGTGTTACATTTCTAGCTTGAAATGGTGTTATTAATGAATGAGACATAATTGGGTGACTAATATCTACAAGATTGACTATGTGTGTTAAATTTCTAGTTTGAAATGGTGTTAATCGGGTGACTAATATCTACAAGATTGACTACGTGTTTTAAATTTCTAGTTTGAAATGGTGTTATTAATGAACGAGACATAATTGGGTGACTAATATGTACAAGATTGACTACTTATCCAATAGATCTATATTTCATGCTATGTAAGGCACGACCTCATGAGTTTGAGTGACGGTCTTATGTTCACGTGCTTCACATAAAGTTGCATCTTTGTCATGTATGTGTTGATGTTGAATCTCTCAAGGCTGATTTTCGTAGTATATATATCATCTTGATGTAGAGAAGTTATGGTAAATCCATGCTTGAATGGTTGGTTATAGCCATGGTGATCAGTTTGATTGGCACTTTACTAGTGGGTTTTCATATATTAGTTGTTTCTATTAATAATTTGTTTGGAAACCCCTTCATAAATTGTAGAAGTATAAAATTGTTTTGATTGCAGGTTTGTCTCAGCATTGCATACAATATTAAGGTAGAATATTGGATATTTTCTTTCTCTTTCTGGGCTATGTTGGCCTGCCTAATTTGTAGAAATTTTTCTTAAGCATTCCCATAACGTAGACCCAAGTTTTGGATCGGTATTTTTACTTTCTCCATGTTTAGGGATGAGAATGTCATTTTCTCCTTTTTGTTGAGGATATTTCTTCAAAAAGTCTATCATGGCTTGGGCTTATTCTTATTAGTTTGGCATGGTTTTGTCTCTAAGCTGTGAGCATAATGGAGATATTTTCCTTATGGAATTTCATTCCTTGCGTGATTTTGGTTTCTTTTATAGATTCAGATATGCTAAATTGATTACCAAAGGAGTCTATAGACCTATGAGAGACTAGAGGGATAGTCACTAACCTAAATTGATGTGTCCCTATCCCTAAATGGACAAGCTCCTGGATTGAATGGACAACTCCCTCTTATGTGTCTCATATTTTTCCCACCAAAAACATTGATATTGTATCCTTGTTTTAAGATCAGGAGGGATAACATATTTGTGTGCTTCATAAAAATCCCAATGAAAAAGCTCGGACTATGGAACATGTCCAAGCTCTTATAAAACCATCGTGATCGAGCTATGCCGAACTCATCGAAAAAGGTTTACCATGACTTATGAAACCCAAGTTATGGGAAGAACCATCATGACCTTGACGGGCAATTTTTATGCACAGGAGGGTTTCCCTTACCTGATCGACCCAAAATAATCTCATTATAGTGTGAGATAACATGCAAGATGACACCTTATGAGGAGCCTTAGAGTTAACGAAGCTCCCTTCCTTTTCTCCTCATGACCAGACCCGTGATCAAGAGTGAATTCCCTCGTGATGAGTGTTTGAGATAAATCTAGAGAGAGAGATCAACGTCCAAAGAGAAACCAGGTATGACATAGGAATGTAAGTTACATCCCAAAAGTTCACAAAGGGTGCACAAAAGGAACACTTGAGTTGACGAATATTGGGTTAGCATGGCAGAGCCGGTGGGGGGAAGAAGGTCATTGATGGAGCTCATTACACGTCACCCCAACAAAAAGATATTAGAAGGTTCAAAGGTTGTGCAAGAGTGAGCACCCGGGATGACGTAAGCTAGGAGGACGTCACTAGTGGAAAGATTTTTCATTGGTGGAAGTTCTACAGGAGGTGGTCCCTTGGACACATCATCGTAGAGGTTATTTCCCGAGAGAAAAAAGTGAAGAAAACAATTAAAACGAGTGGGATGACATAAGCTAGGGTTATGGTGGCATACACATGGACCTGACAATTCTTTCATTGGTGCAAGGGAGGACCCATTTCACAGGTCATCCTGAAAGATCGACCTCAGAGCATTCACAAGTGTGCACAAGAGGTAGGTCCAGGTAATAGAGCTGGGAGATGGAAAATTTTCCACCCACAAGCGATCCATCAAATGAATATAGGTAGGTATGCCCGAAGGGTTGAACCCAAAGCATAATTTCATTGTGCAAATAGATAGGGTCGGATAACGGGAAAATTGGCAGTAGTTGATGGCTCGTCAAACTTGGGTGATATTACTGTTAATATATATAATTTCACATTAGTGTGTAACATGGGGAAGTGGAATCCAATCCCATGAATGGGTTAGAAGCAAACAAGAAATTTCCAAGTAGTGCTAGAAGGATAGTCATGGGGTATAGCCACGTGGTCAAGATGATGGGGTGGCACTCTCTAATTTTCCAAAATTTCAGGGTCATATCTTTTGATCCAAAGGCCAGATTGAAGTAAAATTTTATATCACCGGATTCGTCTTGATGAGAGAAACAGAACAATGATGTCTAACTGAAGTTTTAAGTTATTTTAAAAGACCAAAATTTTTAGACCCCATTTTTGTAATGACACTTTGGATCTTAGGTCAACATAGTAACCTTCTCCTTTTAACTTGTGTTTTAGTGTGAGGGACTCGGTGAGGGGGGGGGGGGGGGGTTAACAATTCCATTCATTTCTATCCAGTGGGTTGATAGGTTTCCTTCAGCCATTTCATTAATGCTTGTTTTACAAAATTTAACTGTGCTTCCCATACAAAGGCATGTGATCTTGATACTAGTATCCTTCAGGCTTATTTAAATATCTCAACAACACTTTCTTCCTTCATCCATGCTGAATTATATCTAAATGGAATTGTTCCTAACTCTTCCATTTGATCCAACATTAATTTTGATTAGATGACGATCACATTCTCCTTGCACCTTGATTGAAGAAGAGAAATAAAACCCTTTCAAAACCCAACTATTGTGGATTAATAAATGCTCTAATCAGGCTACTATATGATTATTCCCACTCCTTCGATTTGACCACGCGTATTTTCCAGATTTGGGGAGGTTGTCCACTACATCCAATTCATTTATCAAGTCTTCCATGCATTCTTTGAAGGGGTCTTGAACATGGAAACATCTTCTCTTTTCTTTAGATCTCAAGAATGCATTAAATTTCCCTCCCATTATATAGTTATTATGCCAGGATTTCTCCTTAATTAGAATTAGGGAATCCCAAAAAGGTTGTTTTTCCCCATAAAGCACCAGAGCATATATATTGGTAATGGGGATTCGCTCACCTGTATAAATTCTTTCTAAAAGATATGTTATCCAAAATTGAGATTTCACGCTATCAATAACCTTAAAATAAATATCAAAACAAAACGTAGCGAATCCTCCTTACGCTCCTTTAGAGCCTTGCACAATTCTAGTATTGTCTCTCCAAAACAACTTGGCTATATTAATAAATTATTGTTCCTCAAGATTAGTTTCTTGAAGAAATAGAATTCAAGGCTTCTCCTCTTTCACCATGTCTTTAACTATCAAGCGTTTTATGGGGCGTCCTAAACCCCTTATGTTCCAAGATAATACTTTCATCATTTATTAGAAGGATTGGAATGGGAACCTCCTCCTTCTTCTATTGCCTCCAATCCTTTCGAAACTTTTGGCTTTATAATATCAATGATTATAGGTTAATTGCCTAATTTCTTGTTATGTTCTATCTCGTTTTCTCGAACTATCTTCTTGGGAGGTCCACCTCGCTTCTTCTTTCCACTCTTCATTTCATGGTTGCTACCCTCATCTCCTAATTAAGGTTTGTGCCATGTTTAAGTGATAACCCTTATAGATGAGGGCCCACCGTAAACATTCTCGACTTTTGAATGGGAGATCTCACGATTTCTTATTGGAGCATTTTATGATTCTACAAGGATTGGATTTTATTTATTCACAAGATCTAGAACACGCTTATTTTTAGTTATCTCCCCATATTTGTGCTCCACTATTGGTGCTTCCTCATTAGAGGCCCCTTTATTCTAAATAGGGTTTGGCTCTTCTTTTTCATTCTCAACCTGATTCTACAATGTTCCAAATGGATTTTCCGAAGATGAAGACCCATTTTTATTTTGGGTATTTTGATTCTTTGTCACTATATATCTACCTTTATTCCCTCCATGTTTCTGATTCTGTCATTGTTCCTCTTGTTCTATAGGTGGATCGAACCCTTTTCTAGCAGGATATATCTTACAATACCTAGCAAAGTGGCTATATTCATGTATAAATTGCACTTAAAAGGGATTTTATGATAGTCCAAACTTTATGACGATGGGTCCAACACCCTAAGGCGAGATTAATTTCAGAGGGAAAACCCTTCTCCAAATCAAGATCCATGCATATCTTGGCACAAGAAAACTAATATCCTTTGGGTTCAACCCTATCCATATATTTTCCAATGTTGTTTCCAATTTCTATTAAACATTCATCATTCTAATAATAGAGCGGGAGTAAAGGGAGATTGACCCAAACCAGGACTAAACTTGAGACATCTTCATCTAGATTAAAATCTAGTGAGTCGAAAAATACAATCCATTTATGAAAATAACATCTTTATATTCCCTAAGTTCAAACAGAAAATAAAAAAGAACGTTGTTGCAAGAATGCAAATTGATATTTCCCTTCATCATTGACTTCCAAATATTTTCTATCCATGCATCCATTGATCGAGGCGTGTATATTTTTACTATAGATTCAATATCTTATGTGATTTGCTAAAACACAAGACAAGAATCTACTCTAATCTACTCATCAGCGGGAACGAAAATTGATCAATGAAAACAATAAGCAGGAAAGGAAGAATATCAATCTCACATAACACAATATTTATCTAGGGAAAGAAACTGCTAAAAACCTTGACTATCTATATTTCATTAACCAAAAGATCTGAGAATAAAATACAATTCTTGTTCGTCCTGAACAATTTCTGCACTAGTACAATCTAACTCTATGCTTCCTAGCTTGACTCTAGCCAACACTTAGCCAATTTACTAGCCTTCCAAGCCCCTACTTCCTCACGTTGTTCCCTTGGGAATTAGCCCATATTTAATTGGGAAATTCCTCACTCATAACTACACAATCCATCCACAGGCCTTCTACTGATTTCATGCACCATTTGTGCAACTCAAAAAATTATACAATTGATAGTACATTGCCCCTAAACTGTAATATCAACTGGGTCTTTCTCTGAACTCACATGCACGATTTATCTTTGAGTGAATTATCAGTTATCCAATTGATCATTGCATGTGAATTAAATCTAATTTAATTCACTTGACCACTCACTAGTTCCTCCAACAGTAAGAACTAGCTTAACCGAATTTCACTTAGTTAAATTGAATTAAAATAATTACAACTCAAGAAGAACTCAACATGGGCCTCTAAAATTTAGGGATCACTCTACATGACTCTAGATAGACTTCCAACTCAAATTTATTGAGCCAACTAAGTCAACTTAAATTAGTTAACTATTACAAGTTTCTATGAAAATAGAATTACAATTTAATTCCTAATTTAATTCAAGGACAATTTAAATTAGGATTTTTCTTGATGTTGTTTTTAACAGTTTTTGTTGATATTTTCAACACTCCTTCTCAACAAGAAAGGAATTCAACTCTATCTTGATCTGGTACATTTGTAATGTTCTGCATGCAACACTTCTCTCTAGTGTTGTTGCTACCACAACTTCTGAAACTGACAAAAAAAAAAACTGAATCAGTATGATGCATCTGTCACTAGAGTCTTTGAGTATGATGTTACTAGCTACTGCATTGTCTACGCTCCCTAATATCTAACTATTGCTAGTCTCTGCCTATGTTACTTTGACATCTAACTCCACCAACTGCCACTGATTGTTCCTACTACTGTGTACTATGGGCTCCCATATCAAGGTAATGATCCATGAGACAAAACATCTCAAAGGACCCTGCCCAAATTTATGAACTCTTGCGACTATTACTCCACATCACTCCACCTCTCACCTGGAGGTATGGTTGCATGTGCTCCCTCTGCCCACTTGGCTCGAAATTCCCCCCCTACTTGAGGTTTTTGCTTGAGTGGATGCCTCCAACCAGTCTCCTCTCTACTTCTCTAATTGTGGCTACTCCACAAATTTCTGAGGTTGCTTCTGACGCTGCATGTTGAGAGATAATTCATGCTCCCTCTCAACCACCAAGTCTCTAACCTTTTCCTTGCTCCTCAAAGCTTTGCATACATATTGTACCTCAAGTGGATATGGGTTCTTGACTCGTACATTGATATGTTTCATCTGTGCCATGGCAATGTGTCTAAGGAAAAACTTTCCCTTAATAAAAATCACATCATAGTCATAGTATTCCAATATTGTGATGGACACAAGATTCTTCTTTAGTCCTGGAACATACATCACATTTGCGATTCTGAGAGGGGAGCCAAACTCCCTTTTAAAGGTAATTATACTGATCCCGGTAGCGTTATACCTCTCGTCATCTCCAAACTCTATGTTCTTCTTGAGCTCTTTCTCCTCAAAGTCACTGAAGATATCTCTATTCCCCGTCATATGGAACGAGGCACCATTGTCGAGATACAAAACTCTTCTCATTATAATGTTGGACATCCATGCAATGAGAGCAAAATCAAGTTCGAATTGTGAAGCTAGAGCTTCACCTACTACCACTACTGTTGGCTCCTTCTTGTTTTCTTTTTTCTGCGGGAAATTTGTGGCATAGTGCCCGTACCCGTGACATTGAAAACACTTGACTTTCGACAAGTCTTTCTTGTTTCCTGCCTCACCTTAGGACTTATTTCCCATGGATTTATATTCTTTGATCACTAATTCCAAGTCCTCTTTGACTTATTTGGAAGAGGTCCCATCTCAGGTGTTCTGTCGAATCTCTTGCTGTACTAAATCCGACCACAACTTCTCCCAATATCGTAGCTTCTCCCTCCCATTAACAGAGTCTTGGTAACTATTCTAATTCTTAGGAAGTCCTAGAAGAGCTAGGCTCACCATATTTTCTTCGACAACAATAATCCCGACACTTCCAACCTCATCCCGACAACAGGTGAACTTGGTCAAGTAATTCAGAATTGAATCACCCTTCTCAATCTTGATCTTTCTGAGTTTGTCCTTCAGTGCCAACTTCCTATGGTCACTGTTATTTTGAAACAGGCCTGTCAATGCCTTCCACATTGAGTATAGAGTATCCTTGTCATGGAGACTCAAGACAATGTGGTCTCGAACTCCTTCCAGGATAATTCTTCTTGCTTTTGCCACACACTTTCTCCATTCAGCTAGATCTTTAACATCTGATGTTGGAGGCTTAGGAATCTCATGATCTATGAATTCCTTAAGGTTGTTATCTTCTAGCATTGCCTCGATCCTATCCTCCCAAGCTATGTAATTCGAACTACCCTCCAAGGCATACTCAATTCGAAAACCGTAGAATGACATATTACTGCTCTGAAGTATGAATTTGCAAATTAGATTTTCACTTGCACAACAAACTCGAAATCTCCTCTTTTATATTGTCTTCAGCTCTGATATGATGTAGAGTTTTATTGTAGATTCAACAACTTATGTGATTTTCTAAAACACAATACAAGAATCTACTCTACTCATTAGCGGAAACCAAAATTGATCAATGAAAAAAATAAGCAGAAAAGGAAAAATATCAATTGCACATAACACAATATTTATTTGGGGAAAACAACTGCTAAAAACCACGACTATCTATATTTCATTAACCATAATATTTGAGAAGAAAATACAATGCTTGTTTGTCCTGAACAATTCCTGCATTAGTACAATCTAACTCTCTACTTCCTAAGCTGACTCTGGCCAACATTTAGCCAATTTTCTAGCCTTCCAAGCCCTACTTCTTTGCCTTTTTCCCTTGGGAATTATCCCCTATTTAATTGGTAAATTCCTCACTCATAACTGCACAATCCACTCATATTCCTTCTACTGATTGCATGCACCATATGTATAACTCAGAAAAGTATACAATTAATAGTACAATGTCCCTAAACTCTAATCTCAACTAGGTCTTTCTCTAAATTGACATGCATAAGTTTTTTTGAGTGAATTATCAGTAATCTAATTGATGACTGCATGTGAATTCTAATTTAATTCACTTGACCACTCACCAGTTCCTCCAAGAGTTAGAACTAGTTTAATTGAATTTAACTCAGTTAAATTGAATTAAATAATTACAACTCAATAAGAACTCAACTTGGGCCCCTAAAATTTAGGGATCACTCTACATGACTCTAGATAGACTTCCATCTCGAATTTATTGAGCCAACTAAGTCAACTTAACTTTGTTAATTGTTACAAGTTGCTATGAGAATAGAATTACAATTTAATTCCCAATTTAATTCAAGGAAAAAATAAATTAGGATTTATCTTGACTTTATTTTCAATAAGGAGAAGGCCACATTCCTGTGAACTTTGTCATAAGGGCATGGTTAGAGAAATCCAAAGTTGTTTTGCAAACCGTCGAGGGTATAGCTTCAGACTTTTGCACGAACTTTGATTACGCATCCTTGCTCCTGGGTTTCGAGGAAAGTGCATCCATGAGGACCTAAAATGTAGCAACCTCGTCAGGGGGAGAGGGAGGGGCCTCCTTTGAAGAATCCATCATGAAAAAAGATAGGGTTTCTAAAGTGAGGATTGCACAGTAGAAATGAGAGTGTCTATGATTCTTCCTTTTGTAGATAGAACTTTATAGTAAGCCTTCTTACAGTTATTTTTTTTACACTATATCTACTACATCAACCTTATTACTAGAGATGACTTCAATACTTAACAACCTATCTATGTACTCAAGGGGGTTAAGGTAGGACCCTAACATGCCCCCACCCCCCCTATAAAGAAACATTGTACTTAAGGTCAAAGATGAGAAAATCATATCAATAGCTCTTGGATAGTGTGTTGGTGGAGGCAACACTCTCTTTTGTTGAGGAAGGCCACATGCTACAATTAAATGACACCTTTTTCATGTAGTTATGGAACACTAGCTTGAACATGGAAGTTAGACTTGACCACTTTCTTTAAGAAAGAGACAAAAATTTTGGCTAAACTTTAGAGTGGCTAGGAAGCTCTGATTTTAAACAAATAGTCCAATACATTTTACGACTTTATAGAGGCCATAAATATTGGAAGAAATATTCTAGAAGTGGTTGTCTTTAAGTGAGGTTTTCTTATAAGGCTACATATGGAGGAATACCTTATCCCCTTCTTCAAAAATGGAATTTGGGAATGATGTTGATCAACATCCCACTTCATCCATATTCAAGTCATTATGAGATTGTCCTTGAGAGTGCAAAGAATGTAGGCTCAAGCCATGAGAGCTTTGTGTATCTCCTTCACCTTAGAATCTCATGGTAAGTAGGATAGAATTAATGAGGGATTTTGACAATAAACAACCTCAATGGGAGTCCTTTTAGTGGCACCATGATAAATTATATTATACCACCACTATTGCAAAGGTAACCACTTGACCCATTAAGAATGGTGTTCTAAAGTAAAGTATCAATAATATGCTTCCAAAAACTTGTTGAGAGATTTAGTTTGAACATCAATTTGGGGGCAATATGTTGTGCTAGCATCCAATTGTCTATGAACAAGGTATTGAAAAAAGACCACTCGAGTATTATTGCACAATTCAATGTGATACAAGTAGTTGACACTCCCCACAAGAGGTTCACCTTGATTTGCAATTGGTCATCTCTAAAAATCAACAAGTATTTGAAACACCATAAGGTTTACCACCTTCGCATATAAAAAGGTATATGTATTTCTTTAAATATTTTTAGAAAAGAAATATTTAAAATTTAGTCATTTAAAAACTATAAAAATTTATGAGTGTGTTCCTTATTATTAACTTGTAAATATTTTGTTGTATTTTTATACATAAATTTATTCTAATAAAATACATGATAAAACTATGGTCGATGAATGCTAATATGTATTGGTTGATCTGTCTTGAACCAAGGGTCTAACTCAGGTAATACATGGTGATGCTTCTCCGTAGTGATGGTCAGAAATGTCTCGTCTTTTGCGTGCACTTTTCTTACAAAGAAGAAAATGATAGGATAACTTAATAAACAACTAACATATAATTCAAGAGATCAAAACCCACTCTCATTTCTGGTAATTTGATGTTGTTTTTCAACTCACTGTAAGAAATAAACTAAATCAAGAAGTACCATGAATTCATTCATGTGCATAGGGATACCATCAAAGTGAGTAGGGAAGAATAGCGCACTTAATCCCACATTGGAATGGTGACAATAATTCAGTTATGATAATTAAGAGAGATGAACAGCAATGGTATGACATGGGCAGTGATGAATTGATGCACGAAATGGAGATTTCTAAGTTTACTCCTTATTTCAGTTTCGATACCTCGACGCTGAAACGGTTGCATCCTCTGAGTCCACAGTTGTGTTATCTTAAAATTATTCATTTAATTTTAAACGGGGGAAACTCCATATTCGCCCCATTTGCGCATGACCCCCGTTGATGAAATTATTTTCCCTTATGCATAAGAAAATTTTGGCTGGTAACCCCCGCTGATGAGATTATTTTCCGTTATGCAGAAGTAAATTTTGGCGGGTAAAACTTTACTGAGATTTACTTTTATGTATATTTGGCTGGTAAAACTTCATTGAGATCTATCTTTATGTATATTTAAACAAATGTGATGATGTTTTTAGCCAATTAATCTATTTTCTCAAGTCCTGGGCCATTAACCTGTTTCCTTAAATCCAAAGAAACCTAGCTCTTAACCAAATAATTTTTTTTTTAAAACATCTTATAAGATAAAATAATTATTACTATCATTTTTTTTCCTTTTCAAATAAACAATATAATTTAATTTAAATCCTTAACCTAGAAAAACCATAATATATTAATAATAACTTATTAAAATGAAATATAACCTTTCCCTTTAAATTTCATCCATCTTCAATACTCAAGAGGTAACCCCAATAATTCTCTCTCTCCATTTTCTATGAGATTAATGATTACACATTTTCTCCCTCTGCACTTGTTTTGTCTCGGTTTACATGGTTAATTTTGGTAAACAAAATTATAATAACGAAAATATGCTAAGATTTAAGGAGTAATAGGGAGTGAAAGTAATTTGCTTGCTTATTATGTCAAGAGGCTTATTCTACAACTCAGTATGATGTGTAAGAATATCTTTTAGTTATCAAAGTTGAAATTTTTTTGATGTGTAAGAATATCCTTTAGTTATCAAAGTTGAAATTTTTTTAATGTCGCTCAAAATAAAATTTTTAAAAAATCTAAAATCTTGCTCCAAAATCTTTTAATATTTATTTTAATTAAATATTTTGAAAAATGGAATGTCTAAAGTAAACCATGTCCTTATGGATATATTAAATTTCTAAAGATATAATATTTCCATGTCAAGTTGTATATTTAAAAATTTTGTTATCATGTCATGTAAAAAAAATATTAATAAATCTAATATTATATTGAAATGTTATTATTATATTAATCAAAAATTAATATTAATAGTATTAATTAATAACTAGGATTAATACAATATTAAATTTGTTATATTATAATATATATTAATATATCATGATATATATTAACTCTACATATATATGGGACAGAAGAACAAAGACATAGAGTGATAGAGGTGGAGAGATAGAGGGAGTGAGAGGAAGGAAGAGAAAGGGGGAGAGAGGAATGATGAGAGAGGACTTGAGAAAGAGGAGGAGAGAGGGAGGGATAGAGAAATGGAGTTGGA
>APFE031088616.1:181752-195040 GCA_000404065.3 Pinus taeda | reverse complement strand
GGGGGGGGAGAGAAGAAAATTTATTGCACTAAATGCATTGAATTCAGTGTAGATGGTGATTCCAAATCCTATTTGATTTCTTGCACTAGATGCATCAATCTCGGTGTAGACGTTGATTTCTAATGATATTTGATTGTTTGCACTAGATGGATTTATTTCATTGTAGATGTCAATTTATAATATTATTTGATTGCTTGCACTTGATGCATTGGTTTTGATGTAGATGTTGATTTCTAATCCTATTTTATTACTTGCACTAGATGCATTGATTTCAATGTAGATGTTTTATGATTCTATTTGATTGCTTGCACTAGACACATTGATTTCGACGTAGATGTTGATTTCTAATCCTATTTGATTGCTTGCACTAGATGCATTTATTTCGGTGTCGATGGTGATTTATAATCTTATTTGATTGCTTGCACTAGATGCATTGATTTTGGTGTAGATGTTGATTTCTAATCATATTTGATTGCTTGCACTAGATGCATTGATTTTAGTGTAGATGGTAATTTCTAATCCTATTTGATTGCTTACACTAGATGAATTAATTTCAATCTCGATGTTGATTTTTAATCGTATTTAATTGCTTGGACTAGATGCATTGATTTTAGTGTAGATGTTGATTTCTAATCTTATTTGATTACTTGCATTATATTCATTGATTCCAGTGTAGATGCTTTCTAATCTTATTTGATTGATTGTGTTAGATGCATTGATTTCAATGTAGATGATGATTTCTTATTTTATGTAACTCAATGTATGATGGTACGTTAATTTAAAGTGATTGGATTACTAATGTGCATTGATTTGAGTGTAAGAACAAAAACATTATTGACAATGTGCATTGATTTTCGTGTTATAGTAATTCAACCTATTAATATTGGAGAGAAAGAGAGACAAGGTATGATGTTTATTACAATACTTTGAGTTAAATGTTTGAATGGTTTATGATTTCAACTACCCTTTCATATAATCGATATGAAAAGATGAAAAAACTAACAAATAATATAAATATTTTGTAAATCTGACCACTCATTAAAAAAAATTCAAAAATACATTATTTCTTGAATTTGCAAAACAAACTATAGATAAAATAAAATAAAAATTAATTAATGAAATTAATTAAATTAAATAAATAATAAATATATAATTATAATTAATATTAATTTCAAAAATATTCTTGAAGGAAATAAATTATTTCAAACATTAGCAACTAAACAAATTATTTCAAGAGTAATCTTGACACAGTAAATGATTAAAACTACTCTTCAACGTATATATAGTAATACTTGGAGGGATACTATTAAGAATTAATTAATTATCAAAAGTTGTGACACCTAAAATGAAATGAAATAAATGTGCAGTATCAATCCTCTTGCAAACTATTGACGAGATTGTCTCTCTTCTTCATCACCAACTAATTACTAACAGAGAATTACATACACATATAAAAATATAACACAATAATTGTAACATTCACAAACATTACTATCCAAATCTAAACACATAAACACACAAACCATTCATAGCATTCAAGCACAGACGTAAAAACCATTCAAGGCAAGCAAAAAAAAAAAAAAAAAAAAACATAATGTTATAATCATGTCAAAACAAAGAAAATATAATGTAAATTTCAAAGTATAAATTTTATCTCAAACATATACATAATAATGATAATCTAAAAATGTGTCATTGTTGCCCTCAACTAAAACCAACCTAGATCCATCTAACTCTGGATCTATCATGCGCTGAGAGGGATCAAATCCCTTAAGGTGCAAATATTTCCTCAAATTATACACTCCAAAAAGAAGAGGGATTTGATCCCACTCGGCACATGATAGATCTAGAGTTAGATGGATCTAGGATGGTAATAATAGAGAGAGATGAGCCCATCAATTATAGGGTGGGCAGTGATGAGATATAGCACAAAAAGGAGGTTTCAAGTTCCCTACCTATATCAGTTAGATTTTAACATTGATATCCTTGCATCTGAGTCCATGGTTATTGTCCATACCTTACTTTTAAATTAAAGTAAGCAAGGAATTTCCAATTGGTTTTAAAGTAAGTGAAAAATTGCACACAACCCAATCATTGTTGTAAATTTCAATCAGTTTTCAATTGAGCAATTGCCTTCTAATCCCAGTCATTGTAATATAGTGGAAACTATTCCCACCTATCACGCGGTTGAATCGGGTCTGATACTCAGCAACGATTTGTTGTAATTTTCATTTTAAGGCCTCAACCGAAAAGTTTGTTGGTAAACCTCAAACTAGGATTCTATCCTTGTGACCGGTAATTAATTAGATGACATGTTAGGTGTTCCCTCCAAACCATAGAGAATGGAGTGAAAATTCTAGCATGATAAAGTTATTAATTGTTTTGGGGTTAGTGAAACTAATATTTTTTAACTTCCAAGTAAACAAATAAGTTTTCGGTGACCATGGTTCAATCCGCAGTAACAACGATGACTTCAAATTTTATCACAATTTGCATTGATTTGGATTCCATCCTTGTGATGGGTTTAATTAAAGATTACATGTTAGGTGTGCTCACTGCTACATTCTCGCGATATTTTATTTTTTAACCTATGTTGAATTAGTACTATGCTGAATTGGTAATATGTTGAGTAATTTAGAGGAGGCCTAAAATCAAATCAAAATGTTGCCACGATAACTCTAAGAATATATCCAATATCCCATAAGCTAGATATACCAAGAATCTACGACTTAGCAATATTTGAGATTGTAAGAAGGTGGGGGAGCCTAATCCTTGAGCTTTATCACAAAGGTCCAAAGATATTCTCATGTGAGATTTGAAACTAGGTGGAGAGGATAGCATTCCATTATGCCAACCAATCCATATCAGAAGCAGATTAATGGAGTAAAATTAATAATGAAGTTGCTAGTTGTTTTGGAGTATACAAAAGTTGTTATTTGCTTTGGATAACTAAAATCAATTATTGTTTGACCCATGAGGTGTAGAAATTTTTCTTTAAGCCTTTCCATAACGTAGAATTCGGTTTTGGGTCAGTATTTTTACTTTCTCTATGTTTAGGGGAAAGAAGGTTGTGCTATCCTTTTTATGGAGGGGATTTATTTAAAAAATCTATCATGAATTGGGTTTATTCTTTCTAGTTTGGCATGGTATTATCTCTAAGCCATGATCATGGTGGAGGTATGTTCCTTATGGACTTGCATTCCTTGCATGATTTTGGTATGTTAACTTGATTACTAAAGGAGTCTGTAGACCTCTGAGAGACTAAAGAGATAGTCTCTAGCCTAAATTGATAAGTCCCTAGCCCCAAATGGAGAAGCTCTTGGCTTGAATAGAAAACTCCATGTTTTGTGTTTCATATTTCACCCACCAAGAACCTTGATATTGTATCCTTATTGTAAACTCAAGAGGGATAACACTTGTGCATGCTTCATACAAATATCATGGGAAAAAGTTGGACTCTGGTGCAAATCCAAGCTCTTATAGAACCTCTGTGATGGAGCTATGACCAAACTCATCGCAAAAAGGTTACCATGATTTACACAACCCAAGTTTAAGGCAGATTTGATATGGCCTCAACTAGACATACTTATGTGTGTGAATAAGAGGATTTACCTTACTTGATCATAGCTCAAACTCATCTCATTATAGTGTGAGATAACATGCAGGATGACACCTTATGAGGAGCCTTAACATTAACTAAGCTCCCTCCCTTTTGTCCTCATTACCAAATTCGTGATCAAGAGTAGATATTCTCGTGACAAGTGGCTGAGGTTAAGCTAGAGAGAGAGATATCAATGATCGAGGAGTAACCCAGGATGATTTAAGCCTATAATTTATGTCCTAGAAGTTCAAAAAGGGTGTGAGGAAGGAACACCCAAGATGAGAAGGATCGGGCTAGCGTGGTAGAGCTGGCGGGAGGGAGAAGGCCATCGATGGAGCTCATTACACATCACCCCAACTGAAAGATCACAGAAGGTTCAAAGGTTGTGCAAGTGGGAGCACCTAGGATGACGTAAGCGAAGAGGACATCAGAGGTGGAAAGATTATTCATTGGCAGAAGTTTTGTAGGAGGTGGTCCCCAGGACACATCATCCCTGAGGTTATTCCCTAGGAGCACAAAGAGAAGCACATATTTGAAAGGAATGGGATGAAATAAGCATGGGTTGTGGTGGCCTACACATGAGCCCGATAGTTATTTCACTAGTGCAAGGGTAGGCCCACTTCATAAGTCATCCTAGAAGATCGACCCCGAAGCATTCATAAGTGCACAAAGGAGGAAGGGTCAGGTAACAGAACCCAAGATATGGAAAATTTTCCATCCACAAATGATCCATCAAATGACCACAAGTAAGTAAACCTGGAGTCTTGAACCCATAGCAGAATTTGATTGTGAAAATATGATAGGCATGGGTAACAGGGCCTGGGTAACTAGAAAGTTGGCAGTAGTTGACGACCCATCAACTTGGGTAGTATTACTATTAATATATATAGTTGCATGTAGTGCATACTATGGGACAATGGAATGTAACACCATGAATGGGTTAGCAACCAATAAGAAATTTCTAAGTGGTGCTTGGAGAATAGCTAAGGGTTATAGCCATATCTCCAAGCTGATGAGGTGGCATTCTCTAATTCACCATAATTTCAGTGTCATATATTTTGATCCAAATTCCGGATTGAAGTACAATTTTATATCGCTGAATTTGTCTTAATGAGACGAACTCAACAGTGATTTCTAACAAAGGTTTTAAGTTAGTTGAAAAGACCAAAATTTTTAGACCCCATTTCCATAACAACAACTTAGATCTTGGGTCAGCATAGTAATCACCTTTTTTTAACCAATGTTTTGGTGAGGATTAGGAGGGGTGGGTGTTACATAGTGGTATCATAGCATCCAAGTTCAACACTTGGATTGGATGGGATCTATCATGGATATGTGATGACAAAATTCCTGTAAGGGGGTTTCCTAATGATTTTTAGAAAAGTAACTAAACAAATGTTTAGGTGTTAAAAGATGGTCTATAATTGATTTACTACTTGCATGGTAATAATGCATGAATACCTGGTTTAGGGGTGGAGTTCAACTCTAAGTATAATATTTGAATGCAAATATGGTGGTATCCTACCCATAGTATTAACTACAATGATGTTTGGCATGTTACTTTGACAAATACGTTAGCAATGCATCTGCTTTCTATTGGTGTCTTGAAGGTTTGGACAGACAGTGGTTGTGATCTTGGAAGTTTGTCTACCTTTTTTTTATTTGGTAGAGTTGCCTCTAGGGAGGTGAGTTTGGTTACCTGTAGCTTATCATCATCACTGATGGGGTGAAACGATCTTGCATACTTGGAGCTATTATGCACAAGAATACCCATGTGATATGAGGGATTTGGGGGAAATCCCTATGTGATGTGCATTCGACACACATCATTTGATTGAGTGAATGAAAGGCATATTTATTATATGTTGGTTGGGATTTGGAAATGCCATGGTCGATATATGTTAGGAAGCTAAGAACCTCATTACAGTTTGATTGTTTCCTATATGTTGATGTTATCTCTGACCTTATGAATGCTTGTTTCCCTTGGTTAATGCCTTCTTTGTTTAAGGAATAGGATGTGACATGTGAAAAAGGATTAGGTGATGCTTGTGAAGGTCATATCTCACTACAAGATGGGGCATCCATGTTCAATGATTGAGTTGGCTTAGCTCAAGAGAAAGGGTCTTGTGTAGACCTTGTAGTCAAAGAACTCGTAGCTTTGTTGAAAAAGTGATGAGATTGGGGGTGGTTCACTAGTATTGGTTGTAACAACATGAAGGAAAAAATATAAATACACTAAATAATGTGGCACAAACAATGAGGTTGCGATAATAGAGTATGTATTAACTTATCAGACCTCATAGAACAATTTGCATGATGAGAATTTTCCCTCTCTAAGTCATACAACTCAAGTAATGAGGACATGGTTAAGAGTATTGATGATATAATTGTACATGATGGTGAAATTTATGAAATACTTATTGTTGATGGCCTTAAATAAAGAGGTCATACATACATGCTACTATGGTTGCATATGTAAGGTTTGATTTTTCGTTTAGCGATGAATGTCTTGTTGGAGAGATTGAATGAAGCTAATAGATGTTGATCTTAACAGATGATAGTAAGGGTCTCAATAAAGAGACTGATAATAATTAAGGATAATAGTTTTGGGGCAAAATGTTGAATTTGTATCTTGTAAAGGCTTGATTATATATGAGCTAACGCTGGTATGATAAATTGTTTCTAATTAGATTCCCTTAAGGTTGTAGATGCCTTGATTACGAGCCTTGGTACAAAGGTTGAATTTAAATTTTTGTTTGGTCTTGGTGTAAAAGGCTGAAAGAAATTAATGATTTTGGTTTGGGCATAATAACTAGTTCCTAATCATCGCTAAATTTGTTAAGGGAATTGAAATATTTTGAGAATTGATATGTACATATGCATGTAGCAATTTTGGTCTTTGAAAATCTATGTTGAGACAAAATTATGCTTATTTATGTCATGGATTTTGAGGCATGTGACTAATATATAGATTGAGATATGTGTTCAATTGAAGGGCATCATGTTTGGTACAATAGGGTAAGGCAATTGGTATATGGTTTTTATTTATTAATGCACTAATAATTGTGTGTGAATGGAAATGTATTAAGAAATTTTAGCAGAATAAAAGAAGAGCAATTGGAAAGAGCCCTCAAGCATTTGAAGCAGCAAAGTTCACTGCTGCAAGAAAGGGAAAAGGATGGTTCCTTCCCTCAATACCATTTGTTAAGTTTCAAAGGATCCCTTCCTGTAGAAATTAGAATGGAAGCCAAAGTTTTAAAAAGAGTTGTCATGAAATATTGTAGAAGGATACGACTAAGTTTTTATCCATGAAATATTGAAAACAATGGAACTCATGGGGTTGAGTGGGTACGGTTGTTGATCATTTGGTGTTTTGTATTTCTATACTGGATTTAAGTTTTGGCATGTCATTTTTACTATTGATTAGTGCATAGCCATGCCAATTCGTTTATGGTTTATATTGTTGTTTGGATTTCTATGTTTTCTTCATTTTTCGTTCATTTTCTTTCCTTTTATGTTTTGAGGGTATTAGGAATTTTTTGGGTAAAAAAGAAAACAAATGGAACTTAGGGAGAGGTGAGTTGAGCCCAACAGGAAATGTATGACCTGGATGAAGCCAAAAAATGAATAAATGGAAGTTGAAGGTAGGAAGGAATGATATGGCAACCAATTAGGTTGGTAGAGTCCATAAGGATAAATGGACAGTGGCAGGATAACCATGAAAAAGGTAACAAGAAAAGGAAAATTAAATGGGCTTGAGTAACAAAAGCCTTGACCACATTGGGAACTATTGTTCTCAATGTTGTGCATTATTTGCATGGATAAACGAAATACACTTAACCTTGACTTTATGGACATATGTGCTTATATATATGTTGAATGAATGATTATGTTATTGGACTTACATATAAAATTATTAATTTTGTCTGACGGGTTTATCAGGGGTCATTCTTGTAAAAATATGATTATTTTGATTTGTTTAATGTAGATGTGAATGGCATAAAAGGTTCCTGGTTTATAAGGAACTAAGTGCCCAAAGTAGCCCTCGTTGATCTATGATTTTACTATCATATGATTATAGATCTTATATTATTCCATGTTTATATTATCAACAAGGAATGTTGAAGGATATATCAGCAAAATGAAAGCAGTGTGGCATGTGGTATGCTAGGAAAAGCATGGATAACTAAAGAAACCATGAATCCCAGATTTGGGTTGTGGATGCACGTGGTGAAGCGTGGGAAAGAAATTAGAGGCAATGTTGCCTGGTGTCTATTGTTAAAGATTGTATGGTCTCTGGACTTTCAACATTGTTGTGTACATGTTCTTTGTGCTATGTGTATTGTATATGTGTTATGCATGTGAATTCTTTGTGATTATTATGTGTATGTGTATGTGATATGGTGCACTTTGTACACGTGGATGTGTTATGTAATGTTTTGGAGTAGATAGGTATGGGGTTGTCTGGGGGTTGTCTGGGCCCTTGTGTTACGTAATGTGTATGGGATAGGCATGTATGGGACTTATTGATCCTACAAAGGTGTGGAATACACCTATATTCATGTCGACAGAATACAATCAAGATTGGTAGTGCCCATATGTAGCAACTAAGCTTGATCACACACACAAAGACACACACACACACACATATCCACCAGTGGGTGATTTCTAGGTTGGAAACCGATCGAATGTGTGTACATGGTCAAAGAGAAGGGAAGATATTGGGTGCTTGCTAGGTTGGAAACAAATCCAATACGTGCACATGGTCAAAGAGAAAAGAAGGCATTGGGTTCTTTTCGAGTTGGAAATCAATCTAGCATGTGTACAAGAAAAAAAAGGCTACTATGTGCTTGTTGGGTTGGCAACGGATCTAATGTGTGTAGAGGAAGTAGAAAAGATAACAATCCAAGTTGGATTAAGCACCTCCAAAACATCAAAATAGTCCAAAGGTCCATTGAGAAAGTGACTAAATTATGATATAATGTCTATCATACTTTGATTTGACAGTTGAATTATAACTTGATGTTTATCCTATCTTGTTTATTGGTTGAAGAAAACATGTGGAACATTGTAAATGTTGTAAAGAGTCGAGTCTATAAATATCCATGAAACAATACGTCTATTTTTCAAGTGTGTTTCATTGTATACGGTATTGAACACTGAGGATGGTGTTCCCCCACTAAGGGGAGGGTTTGTGGTAACCCCAATTGTTGGCACTCATGTATGCAATGTAAATATTTTTATAAAATGGGCTAAGTAATGGGACGTAGATTCCAAAGACCGAGGAAGGTAATTGCTTGAGTTTTAATTGTTGCGACAGCTAAGGAGGTTGGCAGGTATGCACTTTAAATGAGTTATAGCATGTCATTAGGAGCAATATGGAAAAGAGGACAAGGGCCATGCTTCCTTGGAGAAAAAGGCAAGCAAGAGAGGACGATTTCATTGACTAGTTATACCACAACATGTAAGTGAAGAGTGGGTTATTGGGTTGCAATTATCATACAAGAAAAATGGGGAGACATGGCATGACCACACAAAATAGGAAGGTTTTTCACAACCTATCAGATAAGATGGGAAGAACCACCCTGGATGAGAGCAAATGGAGAGGAAGGACACATGGGAACTGCTGGGGTGAACAGAGAAACAACTAAGATAAGGTATTTATGGGGAAAGGCATGGAAAGGGGAGGAGAAAAAGAACATAGTGTAATAGTGAGGGAGAGGAAAAACTCCAGAGAACAACAGGAAAGGAGACTCGAGCAGCTCGAAAGAAAATAAGTACATAGAGAGAACATATAGGAGAAATGGGGGAATAACTTTTGGTTGTAAAGAAGTAAAAAATAAATCACTTACAGGTGGGGAATAAATTGCCTCTCGATCCACTAGTGGCAAGAGGGTGGAGATGGTGATTCTTAGGAAATATTGAAGGGTTGGGGTGGAGGAATTATTCCTGGTAAAATTCTTGGAGGATTTCTTAATGGCTTCCTTTCTATATGTTCGATTTTTATTAG
The DNA here is from genome assembly GCA_000404065.3 of Pinus taeda. Lineage (NCBI taxonomy): Eukaryota > Viridiplantae > Streptophyta > Pinopsida > Pinales > Pinaceae > Pinus > Pinus taeda. The sequence goes on along the minus strand of APFE031088616.1, from coordinate 185,429 downwards.
GTTCCAAAGTCCCAAAGTTGGGTGGAACTAGGATTTCTTACTATATGTTTGATTTTGCTAAAGTTCTGGAGTCCCCAAGTTGGGTGGAACTAGGATTCCTTACTATATTTTTTATTTTGCTAAGGTTTTTGAGTCCCAAAGTTGGGTGGAACCATACTTCCTTGCTATATGTTTGAGTTTTTTGAGGTTTTGGACTCCCCAAGTTGGGTGGAACCACATTTTTTAGTTTTGGAGGGTGGAGACAACAAGTCTCTAGACTCCCTGTGCATTTTGTTACTTGGAACTTAGCTAGAGGGTGGAGGTGGAAGGATCTCTGGAGTCCCTAGAGTAACTGAAGGTTGTGTTTCAACCCTTGATAAAAAAGACCCCTCAGTCTCTAGAATCTGCCTTGGGGTGATAGTTGTAAGTGATAATTGGTTGCAACTATCTATGGTTTGGTGGAGAGTCATAATCCCCATACTCAGTTGCTTGAAAACTCACAAGATAAGTTTTCCTTATGTGTTTCCCATGGTAATGAATATGTTTTACATTTCTTGTTTGAAATGGTATTATTAATGAATGAGACATAATTGGGTGACTAATATCTACAAGATTGACTGCTACGTTGTGTTATTGTTTAAATTCACTGGGATAACATGTAAGAATATTAATTATGTCACTGAAATGTTTATCACGGGAACTCTTTCATATTAAAGTATGGTGATTATAATGATTTCAATCTTGCATTAGTATTATTGTGTTGTAATGTAGTCATATTGATTGTTTCCTCCGCTTTCATCCTTATAGACCTGTTATTTTATATGAGGGTCTTCTTCAAGTCTTCAGTGATGCATACCCTGGTGTCGGGTCTACACATCTAATTATTAAGGACTCGGTCCAATAGATATATTTTATGTGCTATGTAAGGCATGACCTCATGAGATTGAGTGACTTGGTCTTATGTTCTTGTGCTTCACATAAAGTTGCATCTTTGTCATGCATGTGTTGATGTTGAATCTCTCAAAGTTGAGCATCGTACTCTGTATATCATCTTGGTGCAGAGATGATATGGTAAATCCCTACTTGAATGGTTGGTTATAGCCATGGTGCTCAGTTTGATTGGAACTTTACTAGTGGGTATTCATATATTGGTTTTTTTGTTAATAATTTTCCTGGAAACCCCTTCATAAATTGTAGAAGTATGAACTTGTTTTAAAAATAGGTTTTCCTCAGCATTGCATATAATATTAAGGTAGAATATTTAAATTTTCTTTCTCCTTTTGGGCCTTGTTGTCCTGCATTTAAGCATTTCCGTAACACAAACCTGAGTTTTGGATTAGTATTTTTACTTTTTCCATGTTTAGGGACAAGAAGGTTGTGTTCTCCTTGATGTGGATGATATTTCTTCAAAAGCGATATCATGACTTGGGTTTATGCTTCTTCATTTGGCATGGTCTTGTCTCTAAGACATGAGCATGTTGGAGAATGTTTCCTTATGGAATTGCATTCCTTGTGTGATTTGGTTTCTTTTATAGATTCTGGTATGCTAACTTGATTACCAAAGGAGTCTATAGACCTCTAAGAGACTAGAGGGATAGTCATTAGCATGAATAGATATGTCCCTAGCCCCAAATGGACAATATCTTGGCTTGAATGGACAAATCCTTGTTTTGTGTCTCATATTGTGCCCACCAAGAACCTTTATATTGTGTCCTTGTTGTAAGATCAGGAGGGATAACACATGTGCATGCTTCATAAAGCCCCCAAGCGAAAAATTCGGATTATGGAATAGGTCCAAGCTCTTATAGAACCACTATGATTGAGATATGGATGAACTCATCGCAAAAGTGTTATCCTGACTTATGCAACCCAAGTTTTAGGTAGAACCATCGTGACCTTGACTGACCATTTTTATGCATGTGCACAAGAGGGTTTCCTTACCTGATTGCATCCCAATATCATCTCATTCTAGTGTGAGATAACATGCAGGATGCCACCTTATGAGGAGCCTTAAAATTAACTAAGATCCCTCCCTTGTGTCATCATGACCAGACCCGCGATCAAGAGTGAACACCCTTATGACGAGTGGTTGAGATCAAGCTAGAGAGAGAGAGGGTTAAACAATCGAGGAGGAACCAACGATGATGTAAGAATGTAATTTATGTGCCAGAAGTTCACAAAGTTTGCACATAAGGAATGCTCAGGCTGACAAGGACTGGGCTAGCATGGCAGAGCTGATGGGGGGGAGAAGGTCGTTGATGGAGCTCATTACACATCACACCAATAGAAATATCCTCAAAGGTTCAAAGGTTGTGCAAGAGGGAGAACCTGGGATGATGTAAGATGGGAGGACGTCAGCAGTGGAAATATTTTTCATTGGCAAAAGTTTTGTAGGAGGTGGTCCCCATGACACATCATCCTGGAGGTTATTCCACGAGAGCACAAAGCGAAGCACACAATTGAGAGGAGTGGGATGACATAAGTCAAGGTTGTAGTGGTGTACACATGAGCTCAACATTTCTTTCATTAGTGCAAGGGAAAACCCACTTCATAGCTCATCCCAAAAGATCGACCTTGGAGCATTCATAAGTGCCCAAAGGAGGTAGGACCAAGTAACAGATTCCAAGAGATGGAAAATTTTCCATCCACAAGCAATCCATCAAATGATTGTAGGTAGGTCTGCTCGAAGGGTTGAACTCAAAGCAGAATTTGATTGTGCAAATAGACAGTGTCATGTAATGGGAAAGTTAGCAGTAGTTGATGGCCTATCAACTTGGCCAATATTACTATTAATATAATTACACGTTAGTGCATAGTGTGGCGCAGTGGAATCCAACCCCATGAATGGGTCAGAAGCCAACAGGAAATTTTCAAATGGTTCTGGGAAGATAGGCATGGGATATATCCATGTGGCCAAGATGATGACGTTGTGCTCTCTAATTTGCCACAATTTCATGATCATATCTTTTGATCCAAAGGTCGGATTGAAGTAAAATTTTATATCACCGAATTCACCTTAACGAGACTAATGCAACAATGATGTCTAACTGAGGTTTTAATTCATTTGAAAAGACCAAAATGTTTAGATCCAATCTCCATAATGACACCTCAGATCTTGGGTCAACATAGTAACCATCTCCTTTTAAATGGTGTTTTGGTGAGGATTAGGAGGGGTTGTGTTACAAATTCCATTCTTTTCTGTCCAGGGGGTTGGTATGTTTCCTTTAGCCATTTCCTATATGCTTTTTTTACAAACTTTCACTTTGATTCCCATACAAAGGCGGGTGTTCATGATACTGGTATCCTCCAGGCTTGTTTGATTATCTCAACAACACCACCTTCTTCCTTCATCCATGCAGAATTATATCTAAATGGAATTGGTCCTAAGTATTCCATTTGATCCAACATTAACTTTGATTGGCCGACGATCAAATTTTCCTTGCACCTTGATTGAAGAATAGAAATACAACCCTTTTAAAACCCAACTACTGTGGATTAAGAAATGCTCTAATCAGGCTACTATATGATTATTCCCACTCCTTTGATTTCACTGTGTGTATTTTCTAGATTTTGGGAGGATGTCCACTAGATCCAATTTATTTATGAAGTATTCCATGCATTCTATGAAGGGGTCTTGAACATGTCAACCTCCTCTCTTTTCTTTAGATCTCAAGTCTGTATTAAAGTCCCCTCCCATT
>APFE031088616.1:155861-181449 GCA_000404065.3 Pinus taeda | reverse complement strand
TATTATTCTAGGATTTCTCTTCAATTAAAATTAGGGAATCCGAAAAAGCCTATTTTTCCCCATAAAGCACCGAAGCATATATATTGCTAATGGGGACTCATTCGCTTGTATCCATTCTTCTAAAAGGGTTGTTATCCAAAATTGAGATTTCATGCTATCAATAACCTTAAAATAAATAACAAACCAAAACAAAGTTGGTCCTTCTTACAATCCTCTGGTGCTTTTCATTATTCCACTATTGTCTCTCCAAAACAACTTGGCTATATTAATAAATTATTGTTCCTCAAGCTTGGTTTCCTAAAGAAATAGAATCCAAGGCTTCTCTTGTTTCACCATGTCTTTAAATATCAAGGATTTTATGGGGCTTCCCAAACCCCTTATGTTCCAAGATAATACTTTCATCATTTATTAGGAGGATTAGAATGGGAACCTCCTCCTTCTTCTAGAATTTCCATTCATTTCGTAACTTTTGGCTTTAGAATCTCAGTGATTACAGGCTAATTTCCTAATTTCTTGTTATGTGTTGTCTCCTTTTCTCGAACTATCTTCTTGGGAAGCTGACCTCGCTTCTTCTTTCCACTCTTCGTTTCATGATTGCTACCCTCAGCTCAAAATTAAGGTTTGTGCTATTTTTCAAGTGCTAACCCTTGTAGATGAGGGTCCACCTTCAACATTCTCGACTTTGGAAGGGGAGATCTCACGATTTCTTATTGGAGAATTTTGGGATTCTACAGGGATTAGATTTGATTGGTGTAGATCTGATTTATTCATGAGATTTGGAAATTCCTTATTTTCATTTATCTCCCCATCTTTGTGCTCCACTATTGGTGCTTCTTTATTATGACTAGGGTTTGGCTCTTCTTGTTCATTCTCAGTTTGATTCTGCATTGTTCCAAATGGTTTTCCTGGAGATGAACACCATTTTTATTTTGGGTATTTTGATCCTTTGTCGCTATAGATCTACCACTATTCCCTTCATGTTTTTGAGTCTGTCGTTGTTCCTCTTGTTCTGCAGGTCGACCCAACCCTTTCCTAGTAGGAACTTTCTTACAATACCTAGCAAACTGGTTGTATTCATGGTAGAAACTGGACTTAAAAGGGATTTTGCTCATAGTCCAAAATTTATGACAATGGGTCCAACCTCCTAAGGCGAGATTAATCTAAGAGGGAAAACCCTTATCCAAATCAAGGTCCCTGCATATCTTGGCACATGAAAACTGAGATCCTTTGAGTTCATCCCTGTCCATATATTTTCTAATGGTGTTTCCAATTTCTATTAAACAACCATCGCTCCAACAACAAAGCAGGAGTCAAGGGAGCTTGACCCAAACCAGGAGTACATTTGGGACATCTTCATATGTATTAAAATCTAGTTACCACTTATTCAAATACATTCCTTGAGAACTGAAAAATACGGTCCATTTCTGAAAATCACATCTTTATCTTCCTTGAGTTCAAACAAAAAAGAAAAAACCAACGCCGCAAGAATACAAATTGATATTATCCTTCCTCAGTGACTTCCAAGTCTTGTATATTCATGCGTCCATTGATCCATCAGAAGGCCACATCCCTGTGAAATTTTTCACAAGGGCACGACCAAAGAAAGCCAAAGTTGTTCTACGAACAATCAAGGGAAGGGAAATTGAGGGTATAACTTTAGACTTCTTCACGAACTTCAACTGCACATCCTTAATCCTGGGTTTCGAGGAAAGTGCAGCCATGAGGACCTAAAATGTAGTAGCCTTGTCGAGGGGAGGGGGAGGATCCCCCTTCAGAGAATCCATCGGGAAAAATGCTAGGGTTTATGCAGTGAGGACCATAGAGAAGAAACGAGAGTGTCTACGATTATTCCTTTTGTAGATAAAACTTTTTAGTAAGCCTTCTTACAATTATTTTTACACTATATCTACTACATCAACCTTATTACTAGAGATGGCTTCAATACATAACAACATATCTATGTATTCAAGGGGGTTAGGATAGGACCATAACATACCCCCCCCCCCCCTATAAGGAAACAATATACTTAAGGTCAAATATGAAAGAATCATATCAATATCTCTTGGATAGTGTGTTGGTGGAGACAACACTCTCTTTTCTTGAGAAATGCCACATGCTACAATTAAATAACACCTTCTTTATCTAGTTATGGAACGCTAGTTTGAACATGGAAATTAGAATAGACCACTTTCTTTAAGAAAGAGACACAAAATTTGGATGAATTTTAGAGTGGATATGAAGCTCCAATTTTAAATAGCTAGTCCAATACATTTTACAACCTTATAGAGGCCATAAATCTTAGAAGCAATATTCTGGAAGTGGTTGTCTTTAAGTGAGGTTTTCTTAAAAAGCTACATGTGGAGGAATACCTTATCCCCTTCTTCAAAAATGGAATTTGGGAATGATGTTGATCAACATCCCACTTCATCCCTATTCAAGTCATTATGAGATTATCCTTGAGTGTGAAGAATGTTGGCTCGAGCCATGAGGGTTTTGTGTATCTCCTTCACCTTAGAATCTCATGGTAAGTATGATAAAATGGATGGGGGGTTTTGGCAATAAATAACCTCAAGGGGAGTCATTTTAGTGGCACCATGATCAGTTATATTATACCACTGGCATTGCAAAGGTAACCACTTCACCCATTAGGAATGATGCTCTAAAGTAAAGTATTGATAATATGTTTCCAAGCACATGTTGAGAGATTTAGTTTGAACATCAATTTGTGGGTGATATGTTGTTCTAACATCCAATTGCCTATGAAGAAGCTATTCAAAAAATATCGCTCAGGTATATTGCACAATTCAATGCCATACAATTATTTGACACTACCCACAAGAGATTCACCTTGATTTGCAATTTGTCCTCTCTAGGAATCAACCGATATTTGAAACACCACAAGGTTTACCACCTTCACATATAAAAAGGTATATGTATTTCTTTAAAAATATTTAGAAAAGAAATATTTAAAATTTAGTCATTTAAAAACTATAAAAAATTATGTGTGTTCCTTATTATTATGTTGTACATATCTCATTATATATTCATACATAAATTTATTGTAATAAAATACACGATAAAACTTATGATTGATGAATGCTAAAATGTATTGGTTGATTTGTTCTTGAACCAAGGGTCTAACTCAGGTAGGACATGGTGATGCTTCTCAATAGTAATGGTCAGAAATGTCTCATCTTTCGCTGGCCCTTTTCTTACAAAGAACAAAATGATATGATAACCTAATAAACAACTAACACATAATTCAAGAGATCAAAACCCACTCTCATTTCGGGTAACATAAGGTGTTTTTCAACTCACTGTAAGAAATAAACTAAAACAAGAAGTACCGTGAATTAATTCATTCATCCATGTGCATAGGGATACCATCAAAGTGAGTCAGGAGAATAGCGCGCTTAATCCCACATGGGCAACGTGAAAATAGTTCAGTTATAATAATTAAGAGAGATGAACATTAGTTATATGACATGGGCAGTGATGAGAAGATGCACGAAATGGAGATTTCAAGTTCACTCCACATTTCAGTTCAATACTTGCGCTGAGACGGCTGCAGCTGAGTCCATTCTTTCGTTAGTTTCGAAAAACTTTTTCTTGTACTTTTAAAGTGCAGTGGCAAAACAACTCCATATTTGCCCCTGTTGCCCATGACCTTTGTTCGAATCTCCTCAACGACAATGTATTGTTTTCGTTAAGTATTCTGGTCTGTTTAACTTCATCACCGTAAATTCTGAAGTGAATAGTTGTTTTGTTTTAGTATTGTGGTAAGTAATCCAGCTTGACACAAGAGTAACACAGCGATATCCACAAAATTTGTTGTAATTTATGTTTTTGGTTTTAGTATTGTGGTAAGTAATCCAGCTTGACACACGGGTATCCCAGGTTCGATCCCCGACGATGGCGATGTCTACAAATTTTGTTGTAATTTATGTTTTAAGGCCTCCTCAGGCAAGTTTACTGTAAACCCCGGATTCAAATTCCTTCCTTGAGATGGTTTCAATTAATTAAAGATGACATGTTAAGTGTTTTTACCGCAGCATCGAGAACGAAGCAATTTTTCTTTCTTCTTTTTTATTTTGTAAAATTAATTCTATTGATATCAAAAAATGCATTTACATCAGAATACGTTAACTAAACCTCTTTTACACTTCTGGTTTCACATACCAGATTGATCCATGGTGTTTTTTTATACTTTCTCTCTTTTTTACATCAATCTAATTTACAAAGCTACTAGTGATGGTTTATTTACAAAGCTAGTAGTGATGGTTGAAAGTGGAGTTGTATTTCAAAATTTTGAAAAAAATTGGGAAATTTGTCCTCCTTGTTATTTCTTTTTCACTTATCTGAGTGTTTGGACTCATCGATGCGTTTTTACCTACTAGTTGTTACAATATCATCTTTATTATTTCTTTTTCACTATCTAAATGTTCGGACTTATGGGTGCGCTTTTACGCACTCTGGTTGCAATATCATTTTTGTATCTTTATAATCATAGAAGTGAGGATAATTATTATTGGCCGAATGTAGACTCACACATTACCATCATTTAAGGAAAACCATACCATCTAGAATTAAGTTGTTTACAATTCTTAAAAAGACAACCTTTCACTTGTGAGATGCCTCTCGTTCTTGGGCCATTAACCTATTTCCTTAAATCAAGCTCTTAACCAAATAAAAATAATTTTAAAGAATTTTATAAAATAAAACAATATTACTATCCATTTCTTTTTTCCTTTTCAAATAAAAAAACATAATTTAATTTAAATCCTTAACCTACAAAAACTTGTATTAATAATAACTTATTAAAATGAAATATAACATTTCCCTTTCAACTTGATCAATCTTTAATACTCAAAAGGTATAACTCTTTATATTTAAAAATTTCCCTTTATATGTAAAAATTTTCTTAACATGGCATGTAAAAAATATTATTTTTTTGTGTAAGCTTGGTAGATTCTTTTTCTATTAATAATTTTTGAACATAAGTATGTCTTTAACAAAATTTGCAGGTGGCATCAACCTGCCTGCAAGAAACCATGTGCGTTGGCCACCTGTCTGCATTGAATGCTATCCAAAATTTAAATAAATTTTTCATGACCATCCAGGCTACATTTGTGGTTTTATCTACTATAAACTTCAAATTAAAACAGTAAAAGCTAATTGACATATAAACAAAATTATGTTTGAAGACCTGTTTCATACATCAGATGAGTCCAGAGGGGCTGGGGCTTGACATATAAACAAAATTATGTTTGAAGACCTGTTTCATACATCAGATGAGTCCACAGGGGCTGGGGCTTTCGCATTGGACCCCGAGATTTCGCTCCTCTTCATGTCCTGTATGCTCTACTCGATCTTGTTCACCGTGAGATTGTTTCAGTACACTTGTATCTAGACTACAACAATTTCTCTGTGTAGATCCTTCATGTTAGCCTTCGTTGGTCTGGCCTCCTCAAGCTCCTCTCGCTCCTTATATAATTTCATTGCTCGGGCCAAGATATTCTTCATAACCCAGTATTGTTGAATTGTTTGCCGAAACAACGTGTGATGCCCTCTGGTGTTCCCCAAATCTTTCACCATAATTTCCCATTCTTCTGCCTCTATTTCTTGATTGGTTATACTGTTATTGAGCTCCCTCTCCAACCTTGATATTTGAGCTTTCACCTCTGGCGAAGTGTCATCCATGTACGCGTTTATGAGGTTCTGCATGTTTTCTTTCCATGTCTTTCTTCCTCTTTTGTTTGGACCTCTGTTGGAGGTTGCTTCCACCCCCTTTCTCCTTTTTCATGCCTTACCTATTCCTCTGGTTCCTATCTTGCCCACTTCTTTTCCCTCCTTTGTCATCTTGTCCTCTTTCCTGCTTAATATTTCTTTTCTTGGGCGGCTCACTAGTTCCAGGTTGTTTGCCTATTCCTGGGTTGGAGCACTATATGGGTTCTGGAACACTGGGCATTGCTGCATACTAGTATTTATATTACCTAGAACATCAACCAATGAAAATTCTTTATAAGCCATAATCATTTTAAACAGAGTGAACTTGAGCTTCTCCGACCCGAGCTTATCCACCCGCTCCTGGCTTGGAGAACTGTGCCTGCCCTCTTTATCCCCCAAATTCCCCCCTTCCTTCTTAGAGACGAACATGCTTCTACCCTTCACTTTGAGCCAATGATTATTTGTATTTTGTATATCCCAGTTTCCCAATTCCCACGGGGTCTCTCTACTTCCCCTTCCTATAGTTTCCTCCCCTCCCTGCTTATGCCCACCCCAACAAATAGGCTAATGCATTGTAGAATTAGTAGTTCTGCATGTGTCCCGATTCAGAGTCTCGTTATAGGTATTTTGGGTCACATTTGAGGGGTCGGACCAAGATTTTCTCCTCGTTGTTTCCCTCTCCAAGTTGCTACCCCTGATTTTTCCTTGTGACCCGCAGCCTTCAGCCATGTTTGGGCTCGATTCAAGCTAGATAAACCTCAGCCTTACTGCATGGTCCATGATGGTTACAAGCTCCCCTCCCATCACAATAACTTCTTCCCTTACATGCCACAGGCTCCACCTTACCGGAGCGATAGGTTTCCTACTCTCGCCATTATAGAAGCCCCATTGGGCGTCCCAGCGGACCACATTCCCTCAGTCCCTATCTACTCAGGGATGCATTACAGTTTTCCCAAGCCCCCTCACCCCGATGACATTCTAGGTGAAAACACTCCACGCGACCGAGCTAGTTTCCTAGGCAGAACAGGTCTCGACTCGTTCTGAGATCTTGACTTCCCTCAGCCATCAACCCATATTCCTCTGTAAAATTCATTTTTACTATGAAATTGAGAATGGGGACTGAGGTAGCATACCAATTCTTGCCGATAAAAACCGTTTTCCGCTCGACGTCCTCCAACCTGCTTCCACTACCTTCTGCAACACATTCTTCCTCCTTCTCCCTCTGCGTGCAAATGCCTTCTCTCCTAGTTGCCTTAGCTTCTTGTTTCTCTATCCAGCTGCCCCACCTAGCATCCAAATGGTCCTCCACGTGCCCTCATCCTCTTTCTGCCACCCATTCCCTCATTCGATTTACTCGGGATGAGGTTTCCCTGACCCTTCCATTATTGCCTTCCGTCACTCCACTCGTGCCATTGGCTGCTCCTGTTGTGGGTTTCCTTCTTTCGCCTTGCCACTTGACATCGCTTGTCTGCCTACCCTCGTGCTTGACCCTGGAGCTCTGTCTCTCTCCTCCACCCTCAATGACAACTACATTAACCTTGTATTGTCCACTGCCCTGTCATGTCCTGCATGCTACCCCACCTGCATTCGTGTCCTCACGCATTCTAATACCCCCTATGTCCTTTGGGCCAGCTAGGTGGCTTCTATCACCTCGGCCCCCCATACCCTCTAACCCACCTCGGCTTCCGTCACCACTTTGCACTTACCACACCACAATTAGGGGTGCCATGTAAAAATATTATTAAATCTAATATTAATATTGAAATATTAATATTATTAAATCAAAGTTTAATATTAATATTATAAATTTAATAACTTATGGTTAATACAATATTAAATTTAATATAACATTAAATTTGTTATATTATAATATATATTAATATAATATATCATGATATATATTAACTCTAGATATATAGGTGACAAAAGAACAAAGACATGGAGTGATAGAGGTGGAGAGATAGAGGGAGTGAGAAGAAGGGAGAAAAAGGGAGAGAGAGGAAGGATGAGAGAGGACTTGAGAAAGAGGATGAGAAAGGGAGGGATAGAGAAATGGAGTTGGAAGGAGAGAGAGGGAGGGAAGAAGAAACACACACACACACACACACACAGAAATGATAGATGGAGAGAGAGTGTATAATTTTGGGGGTGAGATAGAGAGATAAAAAAGGAGAGATAGAAAGAAGAGTGGGAGAGAAGGAGAGGTAGTGACAAAGTTGGAGGGAAGAGAGAGAGAGAGAGAAATACAAAGACAAAGAGATGAGGGGGATAGACAGAGGGAGGCAGGAGAGAAAAGGAGAGAGAGAGGAAGGAAGATAGTGAGGATGTGAGAGAGAGGAGGAGAGAGGAATGTAAGAATAAAGACAGATAGAGAGAAAGGTGGAGAGAGAGAGGGAGTGATATGGGAGATGGAGAGAGGAGAGCGAAAGGGAAGAGGGAAGAGAGATAGATAAGTATGGAGAAAGAGTATGTATATTTTGAGGGTGAAATAGAGAGACAAAAGAGAGACGAAGAGTATATATATATATATATATATATATATATATATATATATATATATATATATAATATGGAAGGTGAAGAGAGGGAGATATAGATATATATGGAGGGGGGAGAGAGAGAATAATAATTATTGCACTAGATGCATTGATTTCAATGTAGATGGTGCTTTATAATCCTATTTGATTGCTTGCATTGAAGGAGATAAATTGAGGGAGAGGGGAGAGGAGGAATAAGGAGAGAGGGAATGAGAGGAGTGAGAGAGGGAGAGAAGGGTAAGAGAGAGAGAGAGAGAGATGAGGGGAGAGAGGGCTTAAGAGAGAGGAGGAGAGAGGGAGGGAAACATATATGGATATGGAAAGGGAGAGAGGGAGGGAAGAAGAAAGACATAGAGATAGAAAAGTGGAGAGAGAGAGAGAGGGAATGACAAGGAAGAGATGGAGAGAGAGTGTGTATGCTTTGGGGTGGGATGAAGAGACAAAGAAAGAGAGATAGAGGGAGATATAAATATAGATGAGGGGGGGTGTGGAGAGAGGGAAGAAAGCTTCTTGCACTAAATGCATTGAATTCAGTGTAGATGGTGCTTTCTATTCCTATTTGATTGCTTGCATTAGATGCATCAATTTCAGTGTAGATGTCGATTTCTAATAATATTTGATTGTTTGCACTAGATGCATTGATTTCAATGTAGATGATGATTTATAGTCCAATTTGATTGCTTGCACTTTATGCATTGATTTTAGTGTATATGGAAATTTCTAATCCTATTTGATTGTTTTCACTAGATGCATTGATTTCGGTATAGATGTTGATTTCTAATCTTATTTGATTGTTTGCACTAGATGCATTGATTTCAGTGTAGATGGTGATCTCCAATCCTATTTGATTGCTTCCACTAGATGCATTGATTTTAGTGTAGATGGAAATTTCTAATCCTATTTTATTGCTTGCACTAGATGCATTGATTTTAGTGTATATGGAAATTTCTAATCCTATTTGATTGCTTACACTAGATGCATTAATTTCAATGTAGATGTTGATTTCTAATCTCATTTCATTGCTTGCACTAGATGCATTGATTTTAGTGTAGATATTGATTTCTAATATTATTTGATTACTTGCATTATATTCATGATTTCGGTGTCGATGTTTTCTAATCTTATTTGATTGTTTGCATTAGATTCATTGATTTCAATGTAGATGATGATTTCAGATTTGATGCAACTCAATGCATGATGGTACATTAATTTAAAGTGATTGGATTACCAATGTGCATTGATTTTAATGTAAGTACAAAATATTTATTGACGATGTGCATTGATTTTTGTGTTATAGTAATTCAACCTATTAATATTGGAGAGAAAGAGAGACAAGGTATGATGTTTACGACAATAGTTCGAGTTAAATGATTAAATGGTTTATGATTTCAACTACCCTTTTCATATAATCGATATGAAAAGATGGAAAAACTAACGAATAATGTAAAGATTTTGTAAATTTGACCACTCAGTAAAACAAAATTCAAAAATACATTACTTCTTGACTCTGTGAAACAAACTATAGATTAAAAAAAAAAAGCATCAAAATATTGGGAATAAATTATTTCAAAGATTAGCAATGAAGCAAATTATTTCAAGAGTAATCTTGACACAATAAATGATTAAAACTACTCTTCAAAATATATTTAGTAATACCTGGAGGGACGCTATTAAGAATTAATTAATTATCAAAAGTTGTGATACCTAAAACTAAATTAAATAAATGTGCAGTATCAATCCTCTTGCAAACTATTGACAAGATTGTCTCTCTTCTTCATCACCAACGAATTACTAATAGACAATTACATACACATATAAAAATATAACACAACAATTTTAAGATTCACAAACATTACCATCCAAATCCAAACACATAAACACCCTATGGTGAGATTGATTTTAGAGGGAAAACCCTTCTCCAAATCAAGGTCATGCATATCTTGGCACAAGAAAACTGAGATGGGTTCATCCCTATCCATATATTTTCTAATGTTGTTTCCAATTTCTATTAAACAATCATCACTCTAACAATAGAGCAAGAGTTGTTGGCACAAAAGAGTCATTAGGGGGAAAATACCCTGGGTTCGGGCCAGAGGGCCAACAATGGTCCATTGTAATCTAGGACAACGCTGACATTTTCACCTTACCCAAGGAGTAAAGAGTCTCACTCGGGGCGTGACGCGACCGAAATTAAGAAGTGTTTGTCATGGAGTCAAGGGAGCACCAACCAACGCATCATTCGATAATAGAGATATAACATTACACACATAACAGAGGTAACGAACTAACATCTAATACACAGAAAGTACTAAGTGCATGCACCAGACAGGACAATTCAAAATTTTAAAAGAGCCTTCACATCATGGGTATTCATACATATCATAATCCGCAACGAGTTTGGACTTTCCTTTCTATTATTTTAAATGTAAAACAATACAATACATCTTGGCATTCACCACAAGCAAATACAAGGAATACCCATTTATAGACTCACGGGCTTGGTCTCAGTCTCAAGGATCCTGCTCATCCAAACTCCTGCCTTCTAATATCGGACTACTGTAGCCAGCTATCCTTTCTTCAACACCAACACCAATAGCCTCGCCAACTGACCCCTCTCCCTTACTGGCCCTTTCGTTTTATATTCCTCTCTACCACCTGGACTTCCAGTTCTTTCTCGGCTTCTCTTGCTACCTTCCTACCTACTTGACTACCTTTGTTTTTCACTGCCACCTTGCCGCAGTTCTTCTACAATTTCCTGTTCCTGCCTTACTATCTAGCTGACCCCTCTGCAAGCTAATTGTTGCTACCACCCATTTCCTCCTCATCCTTCAGTCAGCCAAAATTGATCAAAACCTTTTCAAAATTAAATGAAGGCCCCAACAAGCCCCGACCACAATTCTTTGACTTGTCCCTGAGTCAATTCATTTCGACCTCGGTCAGTCCTGCTGGTTTTTCCATGGGCTCTGCGGGTGGTGGATGTACTTTCAACTGCACTGATTCTACTGACTATTGGGTTGACACTTCTTTCGCCTTGGTCATTGCTCACGAAGTGGTATCTATTTCTAATACACTTTCCTCCCTCTGAGGTTCCTCCATTCCAAAGGAAGGATCCAACTCTAGAACAACTGACGTGGTTTGCTGCCTAAATTCTGGGTACCTCTGAATGGCAGTGTCCCATCCGACGAGGATTGCGTCAACGTTTTGAGTGAATTCTTTGGCCAAATTTTACGTTAACTTTGTTGGCCTTTGGCTTTGTAGGTCGCTCCATTGTTGTCCACTTGAGTAACATACCTCCTTTAGAGTTAAAATTTGCATTCGGACTTGTGGCCGCAGGTCTCTAATAAGATTCTTTGTCTTTGTAGACTCTTCCTCAATTTGATCAACTTGGGCTTAGATGACATCAATTTGGTCGTTGATCTACTGCAGGTGGGCAGGGTTTGTACAATCCTTTGTGCTGGCGAATAAGGTTAGTATTCGCTCTCTCATTGGGTATACCAAGTGATTTTTCAGCGCTAGGCTTCCTGGCCAGTCATGGACTTTGTTCATTGGAGCATAGTCATCTTCAAGGGAATCGACTAATGCTTGCTTCTTCGCTTCCACTTCATTTATTTTTCCCTTGACATTCCTTGTGTAGATATCTACTGGGTCCGGTAGTGCTGACCTCACCGTCTCCAGCGTCATTTTCATGTTGGCATTGGTAGCTACCAGGTTCGAGCATGTTGCCTGGATGTGGTCGCAACAGGTTAGCAGTGTACAGGTCGTGATGTCTTCCGGCGCCTCTATGTTTGCATCAACGATTGTTGGCCATAAAAACCTGAATCGATGCGTGACTTGGTAAACCTGGGCTTGCAAATCTGTATTTGCTTGCTGCAAGTGATCGAGCTCTTCTTTTATCTCCTGCAATTGCTTTGTTTGCTCCTCATGTTCCTTGGCCAAATCCTCACGGATATTTTCGGCCCTCTGCACTGCTTGTTGTATACATGTAAATAATTTTGCTGACGACTAGTGCCGGAGCATATCGACCTGCATTTTATTGGGTTCGGGGAAATTATGCTATATGGGTAGGCCACTGGCGATGGATTTTTCTAGTGGGAGGCGGGTGAATGAGCTTGATGTGAATGCAGAGTGAATTATGGAGTGGTGGGAATGATGCTAGGGTTCGATACCACTGCAAGATTTATAGGAAAAAGTGGCCGATATGGTTCAATCCTTTCTCCCTGCAGAATAGTGTCTAGGATTCCTCCTTGTGGTGGGTCCGACCCATGCATTAGTGATGCAAGTGAGATTGGTTGTGTATCTTTGACGGAGGTGGTGCCTTGTGCCTTCCCATCTGACTCAACTTCTGTTTCCACAATCGTTTTTCGCTGGCCTGACAGGGGGGTTTCTGACAGGGTTGCGGAGGTGGAAGCCGTGTGCGGGGATGATTCCCACGACTGATGTAAAGAAATGGAAGTGGTGGTGGGAATCTCCTCGATTATGGGGAATGCAGAAATTGAGGGCTCAACCTCATCAGTAAGGTCAACAACTGGGGGTGGTGGAGTAGTTTTCATCTTTTTTACAGCCATATTACAGACAACTCTTTTCTTCTTTGGCTTCCGGACCGCTGGCTGAGAGGGAGAGTGGGCTACTCCCATGGGGAGTTGCATGGCCAGCAGGGTTGTGATAATGGGTGAGAACATGGTAGAACCTTGAAATTGGGCAAGGTAATTGCTCTCACCTGATTTTCCTTCGAAGTTGGAAATTGTTCACCTTAGCTCGAACATTTTCTTCTCCATCTGGAGCACCATGGGGTGGAGGACATCTTCTGTTGGCCGCTGCATGTTGCTTTCTGCCACATCTTCCCCTTGCACCTGCTGCTTCAAGGCCTCAAATAGGTAGTTGTATTTCCCTTCTGTGATTTCACAGGCCACTCCCGACCATGATCCCACCTCCTTATGTAGCGTTGATTTCGCTAGAACGAACCTCTGCGACCTCATATTAAAGGTCTCCGGGTGGACACACCATGGTCTAAGATAGTTGTGTGTGTGTGAGGCTCCGAACAAGACCTCTTCTAAGAATTTGTACAACTGAGCTTTTGGTATCCTCTTTGTTGACCTAATGGTGGCTAGCATTTGCCCATATCAAACCTTGAAAGCTATCTCATTTATCTCTTTCGTGCTGGGGTCTCCCGATGCCCTCTTCTCCACTGCAGTGCGTTCTCCACCATCTTGTCAGTGTTGCCATGAGACCGATATCAAGAAAGGGAATATTTTGATCCTCTACCATTTCCTGGTCTACCCTGTTCAAGAAGGTGTCCACCGGTTCAAGGCCATAATATTTGGGATAGTCGCTTATCTCTGTTCCTATCCAATTTACTCGGGTTATCATTGCACAATGTCTAGTGTTTAATTCATACCTGCCTTATTTCCATGCATCCCATGTAACTTTCGAGCCGGTCTCTGAGCTTTGGATACTTCTCCAGCTGACGGATCCTCCTGCAATGGGATTTATGTAATCTTCCCTCTTTCCTGTTGTGAGTGTGTATCGCTGGTCTAGCTTTCTTGGTTCACCCCTGTCATCTACTAGTTCTGTGAACCTAGGGCCTTGATAGGGGTCCAAGCGTTAGATCACCCTCAGTCCTTCTGCTTAAAAAATATCAGATCTTTCTTTAGGTCAATGAAAACGTAGTTTTCATAGGCCAAATTGATCCCAAGGAGTGCTGGGTATGGGTCCTTATCCACCATGATGTCAATTACCTCAAATTCAATGTGCGTCTTCACCCCCGCCACATCTACTTCCACATTTTCTAACCTTCGAATGGGAAATATACAATACTGCTTTTCCATTCTTAGCTGAATTGGTGAGTATTTCAGTTGCAGATTTCTCATTGCCTCCCATGTTTTTCTAGGTAGGATGTTTACATCCGATCCCAAGTCTGACATTGTGTCCCTTATCTGGAATCTCGCAACTTGAGCATTGATTCAGAATTCCTTTCCGCTTCTCCTCTTGTTTCGTCTCACTCTTTTAGAATTCTTTTCTGGTAAGTCGGCAAGTGACCGCTCCACTTCCCCTTCCTCTATGGATAACACAACCTTTAAACTTTTCCGCAACTCCTTCAACATGCATTCATCTTCGAAAATCTTCAAAAATAGTTTAAACCACTCTTAAATCAACTAGTTATGATCAAGTACGCGGTCATTTGGTCCCTAGCCATCTCTCTTCTCAATCATCCCTTTGAACATCTTAGCTGCCTCATGATAATACTACTTTTGGCATTCAAGCTAATACACTTTCTTTGGATATGCCGCTTTAACAACCAAGGTTGGGTCCACTGTGCTACGATCCTCCCCCGTCTTCTTTCCTCCTCGGGTGACTATATTAATATTGGTTGCGGGAAGACTGTCATCGGCACGAGGTTCGACATTAACCAGGTTAGCCCCCCTCTGTCTAGTCCATTCTTCCCACTTTGCAATGAGTTCCGGACAATCCTTTGGCATGGGTGTTAATCCTGCATTGTGAGCACTAGGGTATCCTAGGGAATGGGCATTCCCTGGCGACATGTCCTTCCTGGTCGCATTTGTAACACCTTACGGGGCCTCTTCCTCCCATTCTTCCTCCTCTCCTATTTCCTCCTCGTACTCCCCGGTTTGACTTATTAATTTTGAACGTAGATATGTCCAATCGTTCTGCTAGAGCATCCAATGCTCGACATTGGTCAGTGTGATGTGTTGTAGATGCACAAAACTCACAGTAGTTGTTATTGGGGACGTTGGAGTATTTATGCAGTATTGGGCACATCCATGGCAGGTGTCCATACATACTACAGATCTCGCAAAAGTCTTGGCTATTCCTTCCCGAAAAATCTCCTTACGTTCCTATTGCCGCAACTCTTGCGGTTGGTGGGGCCCCTGACGATCCCGCGACCCTCCCTAGATGATTAATCCCTCGCAACCTAGGGCACTCTGTCACACATTCCCTTCCACCATGCAGTGGGTGCATCATACGTTGGGTCTGGCTAGTCATATTGGCTAAATATCCTTCACCTTCTCTGTTAAAGTTGCGATCTGATTCTTAAGAACCATGATCAACGGGTCTTGCAAGCTCGTCCCTCCCCAGTATTCATAAGGATGCCCAGCCATGGATTCTATTCGTGATGCTTGCTCCAAAGCATCTTGGAGGGTTCCAATTTTTTGTTGCGTCAGTGGCATTCTTGTTAGCGGCAAGAGTGCCTTGCTAAACCAGTCCCACTAGTGATTCAGGTCCAGAGTGTAAGTCAACTTAGCAATGGCATCCTTAAACCTTTGCATGAGCTCCCAGGCCATCTCACCCTCCTTCTTCTTGATCTCCCATAGTTCTGATAACCCCTATTGGTATGTCTATGGTACTTTGAATTCCTGCACAAATCCTCTCTTGATATCATCTATCGTGGAGTTCTGGTTCTGCTCCTCCCATTTTATAAACCAACGCAGAGCCCTCTCCCTTAGTGCAGTCTGAAACTCCACTGTCTTGACGTTGTCTTGAGTTTGTCGTGCTCTCCAAATAGCTTCCGAGAGATACCAGTGTTGTTCCACATTACTATGAGTGGAATGTCATGCCATTTGGACTCAAAAATTCCCCCTCAAAGTTCCAGAAGGTGATGGATGACATTTTCAAGCCTTATTTTGACTGGTTGATTGTATATATCGATGATATTTTGATTTTTTCTAAGAATATAGATGAACACTTTAAGCATGTAAATATTTTCTTAAAGTTAGTTCAAAAGAATGGGCTAGTTCAGAGCAAAAAGAAAATAGAAGTTTTTCAGACTTCTATAAAAATTTTGGGTCATACGATCTGCAATGGGCAGATTTCTCTCCAGCAACATGCCATTGACTTCGCTGACAAATTTCCAGATGTGCTCAAGGATAAGACACAATTGCAAAGGTTTTTGGGTTGCCTTAATTATGTTAGCAACTTTTATCAAGATTGTGCCAGCGATAGGAAAATCCTTAACAAGAGGTTAGGGAAAAATCCTCCTGACTGGTCAGACCTCCACACCAAAGTTGTTCAGGAAATCAAGGCTAAAGTAAAATCTTTACCCATTTTATATGTTGCAGATGATCAGGCCTTTAATATTGTTGAGTCTGATGCAATTAATGTTGGATGGGGAGGAGTTTTGAAGCAAAGGATTGGAAAAGAAGAGTAGGTAGTTCAGTTTGCCTCTGGAGTCTAGAACTCTACAGAACAAAATTACTCTGTTATTGAAAGAGAAGTCAAGGATGCATGGAATTGTATAAGCAAGTTTGAGGTTTATCTGATAAATAAACCTTTTCTCCTCAGAACTGATGCATCAGCCATGCAAAAGGTATTGACAAAGAATATTAAGAAGGCTGGAGAAGCAAAATTTGCAAGGTGGCAGGCCCTGTTTGCTAATTTTGATTTCTCTGTTGAACATATTAAAGGAAGAGATAACAACCTTCCTTATTTTTTAAGCAGAGAATACATTGAGCAGAAAGAGGCACAAGTTTTGGTTATTGTTACTGAATGGGAACAAGAACACAGGAGGGGAACAATGAGGATCATACCAGACAAATTAGAATGGGAAACATATAAAAAAGACTGGAAACCCACATGGCAACTCAGAAATACAAAGGTTTTGGATGCTAATCTACAGCCCCATATGGATCTTCAATTATATGTGCCAGAAAGATAAGTCTACCCCAAAGGAAGGACATGGATACATGAAATGGTCTATGACAAAGCCAGGAGGAATGTTGAATTAGCAAGGAAAGCATTGGAGCAGAACTTTCACGACATTGCTACTATTTGGCAGCATACAGGAATCTATGAAAGACATGTTTGCATATATCGTACCCATGACTTGTGGAATGAACCTGGTCATCTAAAGACACACAAGGCAGCAAGATGGCCCAGAAATGATCCCATGATTATGTTTCCTGACACTGTCTTTGATTTTTCAGATTATAAAAGATTATGGTGGCAATTTCTTAATGTTGATGACCAAACAGAAACCCACAATACCAAGCTCAAATTCAACACAATGGGACATTATCAAGGATATCAACAAAATCAATGGCTCAGAGAATGGTGGAAGGATTACGGGATCAATAAAACTGCCATAGACCCAGTAGAACATGAGAAATATTGCAAGAATATGCGCAAGCCCTGTATCATGGATTGCAATACGGCATGCAATCATCCAGTATATCATACTGTCAAGTAGATGACCAAAAATGAGTGGACAACATACAAAGATGCTCCTTACAATAATTTCCTTGAAGAATATATGCGAGAGCACATGGAGTGGCTGGTCCTCACCAAATTTCAACATCAAACCATTCTAGGAAGGTCCATCATCGTCCGGAGAATCTACACCAAAGCTTGGGATATCATGCCACACAAACTAGACAGATTCCTAGGAGTCACAATATTTTAATACGTACCAGTCACAAGGGCTGAATTGTGGCCAGTTTTCCGTGGATTTTTCTGTTTAAAAATCTCCACAGTGTAATATAATCTTTTCTCGTGGGCTTTAGTACAAAAGAATCCACTATGTTTTAGTCATGTCTGAATAACTTTTAGTACAAAGAATCTACTTTACAGGCTATATCGGATGCGTTACCCGAAAGAAATTATTCGATCCATATGATGGATCCGAATTTTGTGCGGACACCGCTCCGGTAAAACTGAAAAGAAATGATTCCTTTGCTTTAAGTCTTTTCTCTGTTCGGACCCAGGATGATGTTTGTCCCCCCTTCTCTCCTATATAAAGAAGGGTAAGGCTCATTCTTGGGGCATCAGAGTTTAGATAGTCTAGAGTCTTGAGTGTTTTGAGTCGAGTATTTTCCTGCTCTACATCTGCGGACTTGCACGCCTGATCTGCTTGCACCACGAAATTACTCAAGTCCATAGGTGGTTTGAAAGCCTGCGCACTAGTATGCTTAGTACTAGTGAGAACCTAAAGTGGCTTAACCAGTAGAGAAATCAGTCAGTCAGTCATTTTTGCAATATAAAAACTTCTGAGGCAAAGTCCGTCTGTCGCCAGGAAGCCTCTGGTATTACTTGATTTTTATGATTAGTATATAGTCCAGTAAACGTGACAACAGTCCATCTCTGTAAAGAGTTTTTCTCTCTATAATCTATTCAAGCATCTTTAAATAATATGAGTACACCATATTTCCGCCATTTTGAGTATCTCTGTTCTTTCTAAAAACTGTTGTGAGGATGTCGTTCTGTTGAGTGT
Source organism: Pinus taeda (assembly GCA_000404065.3). Taxonomy (NCBI): domain Eukaryota; kingdom Viridiplantae; phylum Streptophyta; class Pinopsida; order Pinales; family Pinaceae; genus Pinus; species Pinus taeda. The sequence goes on along the minus strand of APFE031088616.1, from coordinate 162,963 downwards.
TAGGCGTTCTTACTATTGCATTATCGCGAGTTTTTTTTTTTAACTTACGGTGAATTGGTAATATGTTGAGTAATTTAGAGGAGGCTTAAAATCAAATCTAGATGATGCCACTATAACACTAAGAGTATATCTAATAGTCTACAAGCTAGATATATTAAGAATTTATGACTTAGCAAGAGTTGAGATTGTAAGAAGGTGGGGGAGCCTACTCCTTGAGCTTTATCACAAAGGACCAAAGATATCTTCATGTGGGATTTGAAACTAAGTCGAGGGGATAACATTCCATTGTGCCAACTAATCCATCACTAAAGGAGACTAATGGATTAAAATTAATAATGAAGTTGTTATTTGTTTTGGGGTATACAAGAATTGTTATTTGTTTTGAGTAACTAAAATCAATCATTGTTTGACCCATGAGGTGTAGACCAATTATTTTGTGTGGGGTTTAGTTCCCACTAAGTCAGAGATTCAAATCTATCAATACATAAATACAATTTATATTAATAATAGTTCCCACTAAGTCAGAGATTCAAATCTATCAATACATAAATACAATTTATATTAATAATATCTAGCATAAAATCAACACAATTAACATCTTTCATGTTTATATCAAAATTATAATCAACATAGATCCATCTTTTAACTCTGAATCTATCAAGTGCCCAGAGGGATCAAATCTCTTGAGCTGCAAACCACTTTTTTTAGTACAAAACTTTATGAAAGACTTGCACCTCGAGAGATGTGATCCCTCTGTACCATTGATTTTTTTATTTTTTGAGTACTATGAAAGACTTGCACCTCTAGAGATCATAGATCCATAGTTAGGATAGATTTATATTGATTTATTTACTTTTTATTGTAATTTTTATGATTTTAATTCCTTTGTACATTCAAAAATATTTTAAGAATTCTAAATCTATTTGTATACTCGAAATTATAAATCTATTTATGAACTTTGAAAATATTTTCAGTTTTTTTTTTTTTTTTTTTTTTTTTTTTTTGTTTTTTTTTTTTTTTTTAATTCGTTTGTACATTCAAAAATATACTCAAATTTCTAAATCAATTTTTTTAATTTTAAATCATTTTATGATTTATACCTCATTTATTTGCATATCCAAATTTCTTTATAAATTTTTTTAGGGCATTGAAATAATTTATTATGGTTAATGTTAACTTTCTCTCTTCCCCTAGGAGTCTTTTCTTTTTTTCTAATCCTGAAATAAATTAGTTCGCATATTCAAATAGTTTATTTAAGTGTTTCTAAATATTTTTTAAAAATATACTTCTGGCTCATAGTGAAAAGTGAAAATATAGGATTTTTTTTTTTTTTTTTTTTTTTTTTTTTCATCTCTATAAATTTAATATAAAATTATGTTACTTCACATGGATATGGAAATATATTTTTGGATGAGAGTAAGAATGAAATATTTTTACCAAGTCTGTATTCTGACTTCTAACTTGGTGATATATTCAATTAACATTAAGAAATAGATTCTTATTATTGTAGTTGTGATGTGAAAGAGTTATTATTTAATATAGTCATACAAATTAAATCACTAGTAAATATATACAAACATCAGTATAATAAACATCAAAATACTTATTTCACTATATATTTTATGTTATCAAAGTTTGAAAAATTAAACAAACTAATTGTATAATTTTATTTTAAACTATCATTAATTATAAAAATAATTAATATTTAAATTAAACATATATACATTTAAAAAACCCAGAACAAGATTCTTAACCATAGAGATTTACTCAAATTTTACCCTACGATTCCTTATCAATACCACTTGCCCAACTGTGGTATGTCATAGGACACTTATTCATATAACAATTTTTTTTCTTCAGTTAATCAATTTGATTAAAAGGTAAAAAATGCATAACTAGCAATTGCACCACATGTTGCAAAGGAAACATCAGTAGCATAGGAAAGAGTAGCATAGAAGAAAGAAGATATGATATGTTATGTGTTTTAATTGAATATTTAAATTATAAATGTGATTTGGATAAAGAAATTGGTTTTTATAGCTTAAGGTCAATATAGATAATATATTGATTATATTCACTTAAGGACATAACAAACAGACTATATTATAGAGGTTAAACATGCTAATTGAATGTTTAAATCATAAATGTAAATCATTTTATTTAAAAATAAATTTTAGGTTAGGAGAATTGTTTGGATAAAAAAAAAATAGTTTTTTATAGCTTAAGGTCAATATACATAATATATAGAGTATATTCACTTAAGGACACAACATACTGACTATATTCTAGAGGTTAAACATGCCAATTTAGTAGACTTAAGCATGTCAACTTGCTAGAATTAAAATTTGTGTAGGGTGGAAAGAATTATAACCATTTTTTCCAACCACACAAACCAGTTGTTCTCACTTTCCAGTAAGCATTGCCCCTTACTAGAGACAGGATACTTAGAGATGTGCTCTTGTTCTCAAGCCTAAGTGTTGCCCTTACAGAGTGTGTTGATTGTGGCAACCCTTCAACCTGGACACATGCTAGACTCTTGTATTGTGTGTTTGGCACAAGCCTTGTAATGATATCTTGTTCTAGTCTTTACCAAGAATTTGTTCAATTAGATATAAGAGCATATACCCTTGATTCTATTATGGATTCCTCCATAAAAACATAACAAATTGATGCAGTACATGAATTGGTAAACCATCCATGGAGTGCCATATTAAAATTGGGATTCACAATTATATTTCCCACTACACCAGATGTTATCATGTTGTCACTCTCATCCTTAACTATAGTTTTAGACCAAAACATAATGTTGGGTATGTGTTATATTCTTTCCATGATTTCCCTAGGAATAAGTTTTTAGGGGTCTGGGCCAGTGCCCCAAATTTTTTTTTTTGGGTGGTTTGTGCATGCTTTTCATGCATGGTTTTGGGTATGATGGTTTTTTGGCCATGGTATGTTGTGGATTCATTCAAGGAACTACGATTGTGTTCTACTACATGGTTAGTGGATTGGGGTTTATGAATTCTTCGACATGTATATATATGTATTGTAACATTGAAAGGAATATAATGAAAAATGTTTGGTAGTCCCAGTTTTGGGATCCAAGGGAAAATATCTATGTATGTTCGTTTTACATTCTCGCCATTAATTTTCTATTTTAAGAATTCATTTACAAGTAATTTATGTATAGGGTTAAAACCTACATTTGGTATCAGAGCAATTTCAGCTTCAAGGGGACGTGTTTGTTGTTGAGGGGTTTCACTTAGGTCTGTGGTAGACTTTATGCAGTGGAAGATCTACAAGAACAATTCTTGCAGTGAAAGAAGAAGGCGAACAAAGGAAATATAGAGATCAATAAATTTAACGGTTAGAGTTTTGAGTCGTGGAAGCTCAAGATTGAGGATCTGTTGGTGGAATGAGATCAGTGGATTGTTGGAGATCCATGCACAACACCAATAGGAATGTTAGTAACAGACTGGGGGAAGTTAGATTGGAAGGCGAAGAACACAATACGATTTTGTCTCTCAGAGACACAATCTAAGTCTTCGGTGAACAAATTGTTCCTGCAGAAAAAGTTGTATAACCTAAGGATGAAGGATGGAGACTCGGTGACAGAGCATCTGAACGCCTTTAATACTGTGGTAAGACAATTTTTCTCTATTGATATCAAAATTTCAGATGAATATAAGTGCATCAGTTTGTTGTGTTGTATACCAAATTCATGGGATAATCTGGTTGTTATTATAAGTAGCAATATAACTAGTTTGAAGTTTGATGAAATAGTCTCATCCTTGTTGTCGGAGGAGATAAGACGGAAAAATATGGAGAGCTAGAATGGAGATGCCTTGTCTATAAGAGGAAGGTACCAAAACAGAAATAGGAATAAGTCCTCAAGTGGGAGATCTAAATCTAGAGGGAGAACTAAATCTCTACGAAAACATGTGAAGGATTGTTGGAAATGCAGAAAAGAGCGGTACTACAAGAAGGATTGTAAACATTAAAGTCCTGAGAAAGGAAAGGGATATGTTGTAGCGACTATAGCCACCCTCCAAAATTTTACCTCAACTTCATTTTGGAGCCTCCCTACCAACCATCCTTAGAAGCATGTCTTACACTGTCAAGTACATAGGCTTCAACTAAGTTTCAGTGGCCTACCGACCTATGCATGTCATCTTGTTTGTCTCCCTCCCGCAGGCTGAAAATTCAGACTTATACCATTTGCTGGCTAAGACATTCCCTCAGAAAATTCGCAATTCTGGAGGGGAACCAACCTTCCCTCTAGAAATTGCGTGAATCAGTTGGGTAATCTGTTGGGCTCTAGAATTGCACAGATCAGTTAGGTAGTCTTCTTCAAAAAACCATGCAATTTGGCTCGGCACTACGGATCAGCCCAGAAATTGCGTAATTCTGGGAGGCAGTCACTTGCTGAGCCCAGAAATTATGAATCCCTCAGGGACAACCAACCCAGATCAGCCTAGAAATTGTACAAAGTTTCATCCCAGTCTCGCAGACCGTTGCATGTGCCTTCAGGTTGACTGGTTCCCTCCAAGACCGAGTGAAACTAATTTGCATGCATGGACTGCTTTTCCTGAAATAGAAAAAGGGAGCATGCAAAGGAATCCCTAGATTTGAGGGATCTATTTTTAGCACTTGGAGGTTACATGCAAAGATCACTTTAGAAACCTCTCGCCAAGTGTCTCTTTTCCTAGATTTATGGAATGTGCACCATAACCTTGATCTTATCAAAATTTATGAACTGAACATTGCAGAGCTCATTCCTAACATTAATCGGCAGCTCTGACATCCCACATCGCATCCAGGAGTCTTCGTCACTTCCAGCTTAGTTGTTTCAGGTTAAGTCTGATTTTCATGTGTTGCGTCGTGTTTCTGTCGTTTTTTGTGTTTCGCTTCGTGTAAGTGTTGTCTACTTGATTTCAATGAATGATTGTTGTCGTTATAATGTATGATAGCTTATAGAAGCATTGTTTCAGTTTTCGTTCGCATCTCAGTGTTGTTGCATGCATGACATTGTTTTTTCACCGACGGTCGTCCTTACGGTGACTCGCTTCACACAGATGCATGCTTTCCCATTTTCTAAATCATGCACGTATTGTTTGCATGCATGATCATTGACTCTTGTTTACACTAAATCTCACCATGCATTCAAACTTTTCATGTTTTCAGTCGCCCATCGGCAGGTCTGGGCTGCCTTGTGCCGGACCTTGCCTTGCCCGGCTAGCATTGCACATTTATGGAAGTGAAGGCTCTTCTTTCCCTCTAGAAATTACGCAATTCTGGCCCAGTACTAACCTCATGGCTTGCATTGCGCAATTCTAGGAGGCAGTGCCTTGCTGGCCCCATAAATTGCACAATACAGTTTGTTGGTTTACATGTCACTACTAACTAAAATTGTGCATTGTGCAGTTTCAGTCCTTAGCAGGCTAGGATGGACTATGCATTACGTAGTTCCAATAGTCAGTCAGCCTCCCGACAACCCGAACTGTGCCTTGCACAGTTTTGGCAGTCAATCTCCCAACCTCCCGGTGAAAATTGAGCAATCTTCATAGACAGTCACAAAGGTATGTTGCATGTCAGTCCTTCAATTTTTTTTTTTGGTTTTAAACCGAAAGATTGCTTAACATGAGTTTTTCTATGTCTCTAGGTATCGCAGATGTTTGTCTGCCTCTCAGTAGCACAGGTACAATGGCCTCTAGGAGAGTAGAGTCAAAGAAACCTTTGAGAGCGCAACTGTAGATGAAATCAATCAAGTGTCTATGAACTTGCCTATCTATGAAGACATCAAGTTGTTCAGGGACAATGATATCAAGATGAAATGGTAGTGACATCACAGTGAGTAGCATTGTTGGCAAAGAGAACAATACAATTGTGTGTCTCAGATTCAGTATTTCTCAATGTATCAAGGGAAGCTATGGCGAAGGCTTTGTGGGACAAGTTAGGGAATTTGTACCAATCTAAGTCTCTGGTGAATAAGTTGTTCCTTTGGAAAATGCTATATAACCTGAGGATGAAAGATGGAGACTCAATGACGGAGCATTTGAATGCATTTAATACTGTGGTAAGTCAGTTAACATCTGTTGATATTAAAATTTCAGATGAAGATAAGTGCATTAGTTTGTTGTGTTATCTACCAGATTCATGGGTAGTCTAGTTATTGCAATAGGTAGCAATGCAACTGCTTTGTAGTTTGATGAAATAGTCTCATCCTTTCTGACGGAGGAGATGAGACGAAAAAATATGGAGAGCTAGAATGGTGATGCCTTGTCTGTACAAGGATGGTCCCAGAACAGAAACAACAATAAGTCATCGAGTGGGAGATCTAAATGTCCAGGAAAACCTGTAAAGGTGGTGTGATGGAAATGCGGAAAGGAAGGGCACTACAAAGAGACTGTGAATCTAAAGCTCCTGATAAAGGAAAGGGATCTGATGACGTTCCTTCTACATAGGCGAAAACCACCTCAAATGAAGGTGGGGATGTGTATTTGGCTTCTTCAAGTACATATGTAGATCATGAGGCATGGTTGATTGACTCAGTTGCATCCTTTCACTTCACTCCCCATAGAGAGTGGTTCTGCGAGTATGAGAAATATGATGGTGGTGATGTCTTCTTGGGGGATGACAGGAAGGCTAAAATTTTTGGTTGCAGAAAGTTAAAGTTGAAGTTTCAAGGTGGAAGAGTTAGAACACTTCCGGGTGTTCTACATATTCCTGCATTGGCCAGAAATCTAATTTTTGTAAGCAAGTTGGATGATGCAGGGGTAAAAATAGTGTTCGAGAAGGATACTTGTAAGATGGTTCAGGGAGCACTAGTATTGATGCGGGGAGTTCGGATTGGAACTCTGTATAAGCTACAAGGTAGCACGGTTGTTGATGTGTGCAATAGTTTTGTGGTTCCTGAAAGTGGAGCAGAAAATCTAGTGGTCTCTGGAGAGAAGACCATGCTGTTGCATCAAAGGCTTGGACATATTCGAGAGAAGGGCCTTCGAATACTTCATGGTAAAGGTATGGTAGAAGGTATTAGTAATAGCTCTCTGGATTTTGATTTCTGTGAAAATTGTGTATATGGGAAGCAGAATCAGGTGAGTTT